>CM071613.1:25484982-25541457 GCA_036365135.1 Miichthys miiuy
GAATAAGTAAAGCAGCCTAAGAATCTCACCAAGCCTTCAAACTTTCAAGACTACCACTTTTTTTTTAATAAATCGATGACCTGTACTGAAAGAGCATTCTGGTTTGACACCCTGTCCTATAGCTGCCAGAAGTTGAAACTAACCGACAAGATATATGATGGACAGTTAGTATATCTGGTGGGAGGACAGACACTCATACTGGCATCCAAAATAATACGACCCAGCTTTAAAGCAGCGTTTATGTGATGCTTTAGTTTCTTTGAACTTGCAGTCCCTTTTCATGAAGCACTTTTTTCTCTGAGCCCACTCTCGCTCTCTGACAACTCTGTCACCTCTCTCTTCATTAAATTTCGAACGTAAATTTTCCAAACTATGGCTGTCGGTCTGTCTCTGTCACTTTCTGTCCCTGTATAAATATCTCTCCCGACTCCACTTTGGCTCTTTACCTCTCTCGCCCTCTTTCTTCTTCTCTTTTCCCTCGTGACATGCCCTGTTAGCATTAGTGAGGCAGCTAGCTGGAAAACCATCTGTTTCGTGTACCTCTTTAGCCCATTATGTGGTTGTCTGACTAGAGCACTCACAAGGTATGTATGTATGTGTGTGTGTGTGTGTGTGTGTGTGTGAGAGAGTGAGTAAGAGAGGACACCAACGTATAACATTAAAGTAAAACTGGGATGGTATAAAAATCTGTCCTGATTGCTTCACAAGACAACTGTACGGTGTTTTACAAGGACCTGCTACAAAGTATGTATCTGGCCAGGAGAGTGTGTGTGTGCAAGTGTGTGTGTGTCAGACAAAAAGGCTTGTCTCTGTATAATGGGACAGCGGGATCTTGACAATGTTGATTTGGAAGCCCCGAAGGGTGCCTGCATCAAACACCCACACCTACTTACACACACACACACACTCACACACCGGGGGAGAGGCCCTCATCAGAGGAAGGTGCGTTGTTTTACCAACACAAATCACATCAAGTGATTAGACACAGCACAGTCACCGTGGAGACAGGTGGGAATGGCAACAGATGATGAAATAGGGGGCTTCCATCAAGAAATCACACAACACACACACACACACACACACACACACACACACACAAATCCCATATGCAAGAATGCAAGCACACAGGCTCTCAATCAAACACACCCTCACACACACATAAACACACACAGAGGGACGCCATCAGGAAATCAGCAGCCAATCAGAATAATTTGACTGGGATGATGACAGGTCTGTCCATGGAACAATCTGCAGCCGCTGTCACCAAGAGAGAACATCGTTATCACCACACACACACACACACACACACTCTTTGCTTTTGTACTTTTGCTTGTATGTGTGACATTAAATCATCGGTCTATTCAAAAGCTTTACCTACTGCTCAGTTCACTCTTGTGCGTATATGAGTGTGTGTTTGTGTCCAAACTGCTTGCTTTCATGTTCAGTAACGTAGCGAGCACGTGGCTGACTGCTCGAGTGTGTTCATGCGTCTGTGTATGTAATTTTGCATGTGTAGGTGCTCGGCCGTTCTTCGGGCTGAATACAAATCCAGCGGTGTGTCAGTCAAACTGGCAGCGTTAGTCTCCCTGGCAATTTCCATGAGATTCGATTTAGAGGGCTAATGTATAATAGGCCCTCGAAGGGAGGTGGGAGAGTATTAATTGAGATGGACTGAGTGAGTTAGAGGGCGGGAGGAAGAGAGACAGAGAGAGAGAGAGAGACAGACAGACAGACAGACAGACAGAAAGTGATGTTACTCTAAGCCGAGAGTGGACTCTAGCGGATACTGTCACTCTCACACACACACTCTCACACATAAATACACACGCATCCTCTTCAGAGTGCAACAGAAAAGCAGTCCAGCTTCATGCTGCTGTCTTGCAGAAATCACTTTCTTGTACTTTATTTTGCTGGGACGAAACTGAGACGAAACGGAGGAAACTTATGACACTGAGCGGGAACGTTGGTAATTCATCTAAAAAAACCCAACATAGTTGAACTATTTTCCCTCTCACTGATGCAAGGTTCATCAAAACTCTTTAGGCAGCTGTAGAAGCTCCTCCAGCTCTTGGTCAAATTCTAAATACATTTTCTTCTCAAATTCATCATCTGACCTGACAGCAACTTAACCGTAATGAGAGCTATTTTCAAATATTATTTGTTAAATAAAAAGATAGTCGAGCAACAGGGAATTAATTTACAACTATTTAAATAATCAATTAATTCAAGTAAAAACTGTTTTTGGTTCCAGCCTCTCTCTGTTTCTGTTTTGGGTTTAGAAGACATTTGACAATGTTGCATTGGGTTTTTTTCCACCATCTTCTGACATTTTATAGAACACTTAAGCTTTAGTTTAATCAACAATGAAAATGATGATTGTTTGCAGCCTGAAGAGACCCCTGCCCCGTCCCTCCCAACACAGGGAGGTCAGAGGTCTGCAAGAAATGTGTTTGATACTTGTCAAGATTCACTTTGTTGAAATGCATTTACTCTTTTTTCTGAACAAACACAGCATCTGTAGGAGTATCGTGTTGGTACACAGTGAGGAAACAATTATAGCTAGTTACTTATTCTATACAAAAATTGAACCCAATTAAGAATTCAAACAATTTGAAATGAATATCAATATAACTTTTCTGGTCTTTAGAAAAGTCTTTACTATTTTTGTAGGAATCCTAGTAATGGCTTTCACTTGATGCGTGTGTGTGTGTGTGTGTGTGTGTGTGTGTGTGTGTGTGTGTGTGTGTGTGCGCGCCTCTGTTGGGTCGAGTCTCCCTACGACCACTTTATTGCACTAAGATGTTGTCAAGCAGGAATGTTATTGATGTTTCTACGGCAACCCAGGGGCTTGAGCGGAGGATTATGTTGGAAGAGAAGGGGCAAGGAGACTGAGAGAGAGAGAGAGAGAGAGAGAGAAAGGAAAAGGGAGCAGGACTTGGAGAGGAAAACACATTGCAGATGGAAGTGAGCAAAAGGAAGGAAGAAAGGACAGAGGGTTTTTTTTCACTCACTATATCTCCCTTTTCAGCAAATGAAAGGCTACTGGGAATATAAGAAGGGATGAGAGGGGGGAGGCAGAAAGATGAGTACACCACAGTCAACACTCAGCATCTGTTAAAGATTCAGGAAATAAATTACATGAATTATGAAGATTATGAAGAGTGGTCGGGAACAGTCAGATTTCCCACATGACAAAAACACATTTTCTTACTTACTTCTTCGATAATCTAGTGTAGATAGAATTTATTTCACCAAAACTATTGCGTGGATGCAAAGGAACAAATGAAAAAAATGTTTTTTTGTAATTTAGGTGAACTGACCTGCCAGTCCCAAATGATATTTACACTGTCTGTTAGTAATTTTTGTTTTTATAGCAGTCCAATATTCCGAGGTTTGAACCCCTAATGAGCCCTATCAAACCCTGACCGTATCATGTTCCTGTCCACAAATGTAGGAAACCAAAATTACAGACGAGAAGTGGAATAAACGATGTGAACGTTTTGAAACGATGCGAGTCAAACAGCCGTACAAATGCCTTTTTTTTTTTTTAAAGTATATGCAACAGGGGAAAATAGGAAAATGTGATTGGTCAAATGAACAATGACAACATGAAGTGACAGAGACACAGAGAGAGACAGAAAGAGACAGAGACAGTCCCAGTTTGAGCATCATTTTGAGTCCAGCTGGCACAAAATAATGTTCTTCACCATATGTACACTTTTAATTTTCTATCTCTCTCTCTCTCTCTCACACACACACACACACAAACTTCTACAGACACACACTCTCTCTCCCTCTCTTGTTCTTTCTCTGCCTGTCCCACATCAATCAAATCTACTCCCAAAATGATCATCTGTTTAAGGCAGATTATCTTAGGGAAAGCCATCTATCGAATTACAATAGCACTACTTTATCCACCTAGCCAGACATCATCCCTGGAGTGTGTGTATGTGTGTGTCTGTGTGTGTGTGTGTGTGCGTCTACAGCCACAGAACAATGTCCAGTGCATGTGTTTTCACATGCCAACATCCATGTGTACACACACACACACACCTCTCACTCTGCTAAAGCATTTCTGCCAAATCATTTTTGCTTGCAGTTTGTTTTTAAGAGTGCATTTGCATAATTGTATGGTATCATTGGACTCTGGTTCAGGTTAATTCCCCTTTTCAAATCAACAAATATGTATTTCCTCTCTTAAATCCCTATGAAACCAGAAATGCCAATGCATCTCTCCTACATCTGGTATACGAGCAAAGGAATTCCCATGGGAGACCTCCGATGAGCACTGAGATGACATAATTCATTATATTTAAAAACGGCTCTGCACACGCCGATGAAAATATTTAATGATGCTTTAGGTCAACAGACATTCATTGGAATAAAATATGACCAAGGGCTTGTTTTCATCTGCAGTGCTGCTTTTTTTTTTTTAAGCATCACGAGTGTGGTGATCGTATGGACATTAACGCACGCCAGTGTTTCATCTTCATACACTGACTTTTGACAGCAAATTTATGTGAGCAGCACTAAACACACTCAGTCTATATTACTCCTCTAGTTTATCTTAGACCCTCTGAACTTGCACGGTGAAAAGTGAAAATTATATATGAATGAACATATCAAACAAGTAGAGCCTAGAGACCTAAGAAAAAAAAAATCACATCTCTGACATTACAATAAATTCTCACAAGCGCTATATTACAAGTTCTCTTTATACATGATTCAACCCATTTGCAGGTTCATAATAATACTAAAGACACAATTTGACATTTTTTTTTATTAAATTATATGATGAATTAGCCAAAGAAATTCTTGACTCACTCAGCTACTGATTTCCTTAGATGAGGACAGCCCTAATGCAGCTAAGTCACCTTCTGCCAAACAACCTGCCCATAGTTAGACTTGAGGCTAATCTATCCCCAAAAAAACAAGACGTGAAAACCCAGATTAGTGGTGGTGACACATTAAGACATGCAGGAGGCTTTTTTCAGAGGTTGGTGTTAAGAAATAGCCGCTTCAAACCAAAGAGAGAAAGTTATTCTGACTAGTAATTAAAAGAATTTGCCAACACAACGCTGTTGCCAACACCACTTAATAAAAGAAAGCAGGGGAAGTACAGAGTAACTAGAACAGGGCTGAATATGAGGAAGTGTGTGTGTGTGTGTGTGTGTGTGTGTGTGTGTGTGTGTGCGCGCTCCTCAGCCGAGGGGCCTTGTGCTGCGGGCACTCTCAGTGAACAATCAAAACAGCTCAATTTAGGCTTTATCTGCAGCTCGAGCATGCATACACACACACATACACACACATGCTCGCTCACACACACACACACACACACACACACACACACATACAGACACAAATCCACACGGGGCTGAGACAAAAGGACAGTGAAGTGTGAAAGGCAGGAAGAAAGCGAGAGAGGAATGAACATCAGCGGCGTACCGTGGTGATGATGCCAGCAGTTTGGAAGGTCAGGTAAACGTGGAATTCGATGTGCACGGCACCTGATCAATATCTTCCTCTCTCTCTTTCATTCTTTCTCCCCATTCTCCTCCTCTCACCCAGGAAAACTAAGACCTGGCAGTATTGACTGGTGCTGACCACAAGGCGATCCATAACAACGGGTCAATCAATTAAGAGCACACATAAAGAGCACACGTCAAGGCAAATACATAGAGAGTGACAATGTGTAATCAACTGTTAACCGTACCCCTTTTTTTGTCTGTACGTCACTCACATAGAAAACGTAGAATACAATAGACCCTCGGGCACAGAACAGGTTAGCTCAAAAACAATATAAAACAAACTACACTCCATTAAATCTATTAAATCCCACACCCACCTACCACCGATGAGTAAAGACACACTGAAAGACAATTAACAGGACGACTATTTGAATAAGATTGTTACGCTTTGTAATTCCCTCCCATTGTATGTTTTGTTTGTACTCAAACAAGAAAAGTAGACAGTTGTGTAGGAGCTGCTCTATGCGTGCTGTAGGTCTTCCTCTACTACAGGCACAGCTGTCAAACTGCAGCCACTGCTCCCACCTTCAGGCCAGAAGAGGTACTGCAGGTAAGGGGAGCAGCACCGTGGCCCTGTAAGGCCTCCTCTCTTACTCTACTACCACAAGCTCGAAGCTTTTTGTTCAAGCTTTAACTGGCAGATAAAGTGTACGGAGGGACAACAAATGTTGTTGTATCATCCGGGTATTTTCTATTGTACTCATTAGTGACCTCATGACCTTTAAAACAAAATGACTGAAGGTTGTTCAAGCTGAAAGGCTTTATACGTATAAATATCATCATTATCATTTACTTTTCTGTCATCAAACAGAACATGCCTGGTAAACAGTACAGATCAGACAGTGGTACTGCATTCATGAGGTTCTTTTCTTCTCAGCAGCTTTAGCACAGATCTTAGACGCCCAAGGCCACCCGCACACTACTAGGGTTGTTTGACTAAATATTTCCTGTAGTTTCAGACTGATGTGTTTATACCTTAATTTGTGTAAAAACTCACACCACATAACTCCACATTTGTGGCAGCACGAAGCTGAAGAAAAGAGATATTGACCAAACTGAGTGTGCATCCAACTGAAAGACAAACACACAGCATTGAAACTGACTAAATAACAGGCGGATAGAGAAGCACAAAGCAAGCGAGAACGGGAAAATGACACAAACACAGACAGATAGATATACACAGTGCGTCAAAGGTATGTCAATAAACCAAGCTTATTGGCAGTTTGGAGCTAACAATAGCATCGTTGTGTGTTTTTCTGTGTGTGTGCATTGCATGCGTGTTTGTGTGCGTTCTTGGCCGGGTCGGGTTGTTATGGCGAAGACAGTACTTCTGGAGGCTCCTGGCCTGTTCCTGTGTGATTGTCCGCAGCAGGAAGTGATGTCACCTGTTTGTTCTCGTCCCCTCCTGACAGGAAATGGACCAGAGAGGGATATTTGCCTGTCTGACTGTCTGGTTGGTTACAAATCAATCTCTTGTCTGTTGCAGCACATGATATGATTAACATCACATAAGGTTTCTTTAGTGGTTTTGAAGTTGCTGATGCTCAAACGCCGGTCCACAATCCAAGGACGCCGTATGAAGATCCAATTGTTTGTGTTTGCGAGAGGCGCATGGCTTTTCAAGCACATATTTCTGTGATCTTTTCTTTTCTGTTCTAAAACCAACTTCTACCAGGAGTTGGATCAACCAATCAGATTGATTGGCACGTCGTGAAGATGCAGCGGATTCTCCGCGAGCATCTTTGGCCTGCAGTCATTTCTCTGTGTACGCCTGTATCATCGCAGAAGCATAACCTCAAGTTAATGAGACTACTTCTGGTTGAATTATTTGCATATTTTACTTTTTTTTTTAAAAGAGAATTCCACTTTCACTCAACTCTCACTCAACCCAACTGTAACTTTTACAAATAAAATATTAAAAACTTCAAACGTTATGAGCAAGAAGATGAAGTCCTTGGGTTGAGTTTTTCCACTCGCAGTGGATTTTTTTCTTCTTCCAATTTTTACCTCTTATGTGAATATAATAGTTATTTTTTTAAAATAATGTAGCTTAGCTCTTTCAACAATGCAGGGCTCCTAATTTCATCAGCACCGCTCGTGTCTTTTTTTAACAGCATTATATGAGAATGTTAATAATACATCGAGCACCATAGATACTGAGCAAAAATTATTTTCCGCGTCTGCAGTACCCACTCTGTGCATCTGCCCTCTTGTATCTCTGTATGTGTGTGTTTACGTGTGTGTGTGTGTGTGTGTGTGTGTGTGTGAGGCTCACCTAACTCCTCTTAACAAATGACAGTGCTGTGCCTAACAAGCACTCCGGCCCATTTTGACTGGGCAACAAGGGCTTAATGACAAGTCACATAACAATGGAGAGGAGAGGGGAGTACAGTAAAGCGCTCCAGCCACACTATCAGTCTGTCAAACAATGGCTTGTCAGCCCTCATCTTCTCTTCTCTCTCTCATTGTGGCGGAGATAAACAAATCAAACACACTCACCTATGCGCATATGCTCATGTACACAGAGAATGATTGTTTTCGATTTTTTGGGGTTTTTTTGCAAAAACAAACTACTCGTTAACACACAAACAGAAAAACATCCTCAGGTATATGCATTAGCACACATGTAGAAGCACAACAAAGTGCAAACTCTCCTCAGTCTCCCACACACTCATGCACACACACACACACACACACACACTGGCAGTATAACTGGCTGTACAAGCAGGGTTTGATGACAGCCCCCAAACAATAGGGAGCAGAGCAGCCTAGCTATCTGCCTGTCACACAATGAAGGGGGTACTGTTGAAGAGGTTGTCACCACCAATACGTGTAAACACACACGCACAAACACACTGAAAAAAAATCAAATACAAAAATAAAAAACATGAGCTGTGGAGTGTGTGTACATGCCAGCGGGCACACACACACACACACACACACACACACACAAACGTGGTAATTCAGAGCGCTGCCATTTATGTGAAGAGCGCTCCGTTTTCCAGACTGTGAGTGGAAGTGAATTTGCTTTTTCTGTCGAGTGCAAGTCAGGTTGGATTAAACAACACTTGGCCAGTGCTGATGGGTTATCACTGTGCATCTGTGTGTGCGTTTGTGTGTGCCTGTGCTGTGATGATGCCCACAGGCGGCTAGATTTGATGCAGGCAAATCTGTAGACAGTCCCCTTCTCCTGTCAGGACCCATCTCTCTCTTTTCTCTGTCTCTCAAGGTGTCCTTTCACTGTTTTCTCACTCATCATGTTTCACTTTGTTTTAATCTCCTCTCCCTGTGCTGCTCGCTCCTCTCTTTCCCGGCTCTGTCTCCTCTACAACTTATCTCTTGGTTGTTGTCTACAGTTAAATTAATGAAGCGTTGTATTGTTTGTTTTGAGATGGACACAGAGACAAAAAGAAAGAGTGACTCCCACACTAGGCATGTAACCCCTAACAGCACTTATACACAAAGAAGACGTCAATTTCCCCATGCGCCATAAATTTCTTTCAACTCTAATTATTCTTTTCATCTAATATGGATATAATCCAAACACCTTCAAGAGCCTGACTGGAACTTGTTACACATTCCCTTTTTCCCTTATGTTATTATATTATGGGACTCTGAGCTCTAGGGATGCCTTTTCATTGTGCTGAGCCAATAAAACAAAGACTCTGTCGCAGTGTTGGGTGGTAATTAGCTGGTCTAATGAGGAATTCATAGTGTACAGATCAATCAATACTGGAACAAAACCAGACTTGAGTTCTCATTTTTGTTGTTGCTGACAGCCAAGGATACAAAAGACTGAATGAGATCATAATGCTATTTTTGTGATATTGTTAAATTAAGTATAATAACTATAACTCCCAGTTTTCTGTCAAATTGTTGCTATACATAAAAGCAGCCCTCTCAGTCAGGAGGAAAAAATTAATACGACTAAAACATATCTGAAAAAAATCTATCGGTAATGACAGCGCGGAGTCAGGCATGGAGATCAATGCAGTTCCGAGCTAAACAATTTAACGTGTACAAAGAAACCGCTGTTACGTTTCCTTATAGCGCGTTCATTGAATGTGTTATTCAGGCATTTGTTCAGCTGCAGTGAGGCCAGTGCTATAATACACTTTGTGTACACACACACACACACAAACAAACACACACTCCACTTTAAAGTACAATACTGGTTTTTATTTTTTAAACCTGCAGTGCTGAACTTTTGTCTCTTCTCGCAGTGATAGTAATTATACAAACACCGCCAGGCGTGATGCCTCCACCATACTTCTAATTACTCCGTCGCTATGCACGCAAAAAGTATCACTACCGGTGTTACCAGCACGGTTACACTACGCTATACTGTACACTGTAAAATACAGAGAGATTCACCTAGCTGTGACAGAATTAGTCAGAATTGTGTGAACTGGTGTGGCAAGGGCTTGAACGTAACAGATGTTTATTTATATGTAATAACTCCAGCTTTAATGTTTATGCTTTATCACCATTAATAAATTACAGAAAAGTAAATTCACATAATCAGCCTTACATATTGTGAACTCCATTCAAACACTATTAAAAACACATAAAACTGACATACTGCATTGTGTGTCACACAATGATTATGGGATCTGGTTCTCTCTCATCTTCTTCTCTTTCACACACTTTCAGCACAAGTTGTTCACCTAAAGAGGCGCTGAGCCTGACACTCAGTGAGTAATACAGACCTGTGAGAGTGTGTTCAATTGGATGGATTTGAGGGAGCCGCAAAAACGAGGGGGTCTGGTGCTAAGGAAAGGAGAACGAAGAAAAGGACCAAAGAGCCACAGTAAAGTAGAGCAGAGTACCGCTAATGGTGTCTGGATTGCAGTTCGATAGATAACAAGGCAAAGGATCAAAATGTAGCACTTGATCCTGCAGCACTCTGGTGATTTTAGCCATGTGAACGCTGATGACCTAATGACCCTACTGCCTGGCTCAGGATAGGAAAGAAGGTGATTGTGTGGGATGGCTTCATAAAATACTACAGCAGCAATACACTACGACAAATGTAGTGTCACAGATCAACACAGACGAACTTGTTTGTCTACATTTAAACTTATTGGGAAGGGAAAGTAGCTGGAGTTATCGGAAGACATTACATTTCTTCTTCTTCTATCAGATTCAGCTAAAGCAAGGAGGAATTCACCACTTCCATCTAAGTGACATGTTATATTGAAGTGAATTTTCTAAACACAGTGGAGATACTGAGTTGTTTGTCTCACTTTTATACTATTTGTATTTCTTCTGATTTACTTCAAAGTTACATTACCTTGTAACGTAAGACGAGTACTGCTGTGCAGGTTTTTGTGTCTATGTTTAGGATGTTCAACTTGCATCCAACACTACTGTGCAAACTAAAGATGTATAGTGCCCTAAATACACATCAGAATGCAAATGTGTATGTACTGTACATACATGTATTTGTGGTTTTTGAGCCTGCAAGTACTACGTACTGTGTGTGCATGCAAGTATTAGGTTGGTTTATGTGTTCCATCCTGGTGCATGGATGTGTGTTTGTGTATGTGTGTGTCTGTCTGCATCCCAGTGAGTGTAATGGTCCCTGGAGGCAGGCCAGCGTCCATCAGCGGGCAGCAGGCATTAGTGCACTGCCTGAGTATCGATGGACCACCGGTGCTTGACAGCATGCCCCTCCCTACGGTCACAGGACAGGATGGGTATATGTATGGCTGTGTGTGTGTTTGTGTGTGTCGGTGTAACAGACGCAGAAAGTGTTTTGATACGCGGATATGCACAAGCGAGTAGAGAGGGAGATGTCTGTGTGTGTTTGAGAGACAGAGATGTTTGTGTATGACCCCTGACCTCAGGCTATGTGTCACAGCCCCGTGTGTGTTTATGTGTGTGCGAGTGTGGATGAGGGGCCGCCCGGCTGTCATCGATCTCACACACACCAGGCCAGCACTTAACACTTGGACTGTAGCGACTAATACACTCACACCCTCTATTACTGCCCCACTGGAGGCACAGCGTGTGTGTATGTGTGTACGTGTGTGTGTGTGCATGGCCTACTGCCAAACTCATGCTGCTGTTCAATGGCAGCACAATAGATTACACGTATAACAGTGTAATGATATATCTCTATTAGACATTCTCCTCTCCCCTCACCCACTTCTCTCACAGCCCATCCATCTTTTACTTTGCTGTGCGTATATGAAGGACATGATCATCATTATTACTGCACGTTATGTGTTTTTTTTTTTATTATTGAAGGTTTTGTGCTTATTTACTTAAAATAAAATACAGGTGATTAAATGAATAAAAAACATGAGCATTAATGTGAGCTTTTATCTGGTTAACTTTAATATATAAATATGCGTAATCCTCGCAGCTAATAGTTTATGTGTAACATTATTTATGTTTGATCTATGAGTTTTCTGCACTGAGACTTATGGAAACAAGGATGTATATTCAAGCTCTGTCCGTGATACACAAGTGAACCTAAACAGTTTAAAATAGCTTGACAAAGGTGACCAAAGCTCACATGTTGAAAACAATATTTGTACTAAATGCATTAATGCCTGAAAGACTGATGACGTTGTTCACCTTCTCTCTGCTATGTATGGTTATATACAAAAGTAAATTGGTTTTAGATTGAAACTTGAAAAGTGAATAGATGTGTTTAATCAAATTATTTAAATAGATGTATTATTTCATGGGTCCTTGTGAACATGTTCATGGGTTTAAAGGACCTTTCACTAAACAGCCAACTCTTACTCTCTGTGACAATGTTGTCATCTCTTTGCATGCATGCATGGAAACAGTCCACTAAGCAACCTGTCAAGACACACACACACAAATACACACACAGCAGTAATGTGTGTAAAGCCATGTCTATGCCACTGTCCCAGGGGCAGTAACCCACCTGTCACACACACACACACACACACACACACACACACACACACACACACACACACACACACACACACACACACACACACACACACAGTCTTGCATTACCCAGCTCTTCATTCTTTTCAGTAATAGCTTGTCAAAGCAGGCGGCTAACTGAAGCTAAATAATGCCTTATACACAGTTGGGCATTATCCGCTAGGCTAGCTAGCCTCTCACCGCAGCCGCCCAGGGGCTAATGTCTAAATGAGATGGTTCATTTCTGCTCTCTCTGTCTCCTTCTCTCTTCCACTTTCACTTTTCTATGTTTATCTTCGTGACCTTGTCTTTTTTCCCCCGTGGAGGTAAAGGACAGGAGGCAGGAGTGGTCGAGAGAAGAAGAGGCAGGGTCAGGAGGAAAAGATAAGGGGTGATGGCCTTTGGGGTTTTTGTGTTTGTTGGAGATGGGCATTAAAGGAGAGAGAGAGACATACAGGGAGAGACAGGAAGCTTTAGGCCATAGACCAAGCAGCCTCTTAAGTGATCTGATTGCCTTGCCAGGGAACTACAGTGGCCATGCTCAGAATGGTTGCTAATAATACATCTCCATTTAGACTGACCCTGCAAACATGATGTGTGCACCTGAATACACACACACACACACACACACACACACACACACACACACACACACACACATGAGAGCACACACAGGCAAAGAGAAACACATACACATGCTTACAAAAGAGATGACTCTCTTGTGTCATGATGCAAAAGAATAAAAAACTAAACACAGGAGTGTGAAAGAAACCGACCATCCTAGCTCGGTCCATGTCCTTTAGTAGACAAGCAACAGTGAATGACACTTATTTTCAATTGATCAGCAAAGCACTGTGGTTGTGTGTGTGTGTGTGTGTGTGTGTGTGTGTGTGTGTGTGTGTGTGTGTGTGTGTGTGTGTGCGCGTGTGTGTGTTTGCAGGATGAGAATGGGCTTAAATGACGCTCATTGATTAGCTTTAGGCCTATGGCCCACTTAGGCACGCCATGTGTTTGCACTCACACAGAGGTACCCACACATATACAAAACACACACAGACACGGACACACACACACAATCATCATAAGTGGATGGTCGACTGAGACCGAAAGAGAACTGGACAGACAGAGAGTAAAGAGGGAAAGTCGAACGGGGAAAAACAAATGGATACAGATGAGGAGGAGGAGGAGGAGGAGGAGGAGGAGGAGGAGGAGGAGGAGGAGGAGGAGGAGGAGGAGGAGGGAACAGAGAGCGAGAACCAAAGAGAATCAAAGAAAAGGTTCAGAGCGAGGGAAGTGGGTAAAGCTCCATGCCAGCTCATGAAAAACTTTTATCGTTTCGCTTCAGCTTGTTTCATGATTCAAACTTTCTTTGATTAGTTGTGGCCTACCATGTTTTACATGCAAATAGGTGGAAAAATGCAAGAAAAAAAATCTAAATAAAGTGCTTTAAGACCTCCACGAGCCTCCACAATAGCTTCAGTGCCCGTCATACCTTATTGTATGTTTTGATGACGGTACTGGAGAGCATAGCCTAACATGTCGGTCCAGAATCTCCCATAGATGTTAACGTGGGGACAGGATATAGTTACTGAGAAGGCCACAGTGTATAATTTTAATACTCATTAGTGACCCCTTGTGTCCTGTATGGAAGCACCTGTATTCATTACATTAGCCCTCTCATTTTCCTTCTATTTGTCACCTGTATGTATCTTTAAAATCGAGCTGGAAACTATTATCTAAAACCTGCGTTTGAGAGTTTAATGCGCCTCTTTAAAAGGCAAAATACCAGGACACCGTGTAGTATGACACAGATGCCAAACTGGCAAGTAGCTTCGATATACAAAATAGCCAAGCCTCCATGTACACACACACACACACACAGACACACACATATGCCCAAACGTAAGCTGGCAGTAGAGTCATACAAAGACTTATAGCACCCCCAACTGGGGGACAGCACTGCCAAAAAGAGACAGAGGGAAGCACTGTACAGATACACATGTACAAACAGTTTTGCATTCACATTAACAGATGGGGGGCTCTGCACATACAGTAGTTTATACCTATTATAAAGCACACTATTCATGTATTCTTTCTCTCCCGCTCTCTTCCTCTGTATTTAGACACTTCACACCCCTTATGTGTGTGTTATGTAGCTTATAGTGTTTGTGTAGTGTAGTTATAGCTGAGCAAATGTTTTCCCGCACACAGTCCAAACAAAGGCCAGGTGACGCTCACATTCGCGCGCACACACACACACACACACACACACACAAACACACACATCCACGAAATGCACACACCATGAAAGGGGTGCAATTAGAGCATCCCACTCCAATTAACCAGCTCTCTAAACAAATCCACATTAGGCCGTCCATTGTGGCTGCGCTCGAAAACAGCCACTTGGGAAAGCAGCATAAAAGCTCCAACTGTATTTCTCCTCCAGGACACATGTGCGTGCGTGTGTGTTTGTGTGTGCGTTCAAACTGGCAAGCGGTTACACAGTGGCACAGAATCTGGACTGTTATGATTATGGTGGTGATGGGAAGATTGTGCAATCACTGGTGGGTGGAGAGAGCAAGAGCAAGGCAGAGAGGGTGGGAAGAAGCACAGCAGAGAGGGTGGAAAGGATTGAAACAGGGAGGGAAGATGTCACCGGCAGCTCAGGAAGAGTAAATTAGAACCTGTAGTAGTGTCAGCTACGACTCTGCTGCACAGGAGTGAAACATCTTTTTACAAATCTTACCAATTTATTGTAAAAAATCTCATCATATTTGCAGATTTTGACCATGCGTTTAGATGGATCTTAAACTTGTAGTCACTGACTGAGGAGTAGTAGTAAATGGTTGACGCTCAATGCCTCTAATGCTTGACAGAGACACTCGCTAGGCCTAATAATGGTATTTGGACAAAGAAATAATCAAATGGCACAACAAGTTTGAGTCTAAAAACCCAAAGATTTTCCATTTACAATGATATATAACAGAGAAAAGCAGCAAATCTTACATTTAAGAACCTGAAAACAGGAAATGATTTGCCTTTTGCTGTGAATATTTACTTAAATGATTAATTAATTATCCAAATAGTCAAAAAAAAACAAACAAAAAAAACAATCTACCTACTCATCAATTAATCATTTCAGCTCTAATCCAGAGTTAGCAGCCCAGGATTTTTTTTGACCAATGTTTTTTATATGAAATGTATGTAACGGTCCCACGGTTATCTTAAGGACAGTAAAGGTACGGGTGAGGGCATTGTCATTGGAGTCTATAAAACCACAAAAAAGTGGGATTTGTCTCGAAAAAGACGTATCATTTAAAACCACTGTCAGAGAAAGATAAATAGAAAAAGAACACAGAGAGGTAGCCCAAGAAAGAAAGGGAGGAAGAAGAGGTAGGGTACTGAAAAATTATGTCTCCATCTGTGATCCCACACTTAACCCTCCCTCTCTAGTTGCAGCCCTGAACACACACAGACTTGATGAAAGGCCCAGTGGGGCAGCACGCAGAGTTTGGAGGGGATCCGTCTAGCAACCTGGTTGCACACCAATCTTTCTGTAATCCCTTCTGTCCCTACTGAGACACACCCGCACACATAGTTGCATGTTAAGTACACACACACACACACATCACACACAGGTTTGTTGTGCGTGTCTGTATATGAGCCTTCAAAAAAATGCTTATCAACATCAGAACCTAGTGGTATATCAGGCCTGTACCCCTGTATCTTTAGAGATAAGAGGATGAAGAAGGTAAAACACGCGGTTGGAAAGGGTGTCATTTCTACTCTCTCACCTTCCTGCTCAATCAAGTTCATGAAAGCACTCTTTATTTTAAGATTTTAAAATTAGAAACATGTATATACTGTATATAGTATTTGTATTTCTCAAATCATTGTGAAGGCAAGCTTCTCACCTGTTTCATACAGCACATGTGATAAATTAGTGAGGACAGATCATATAGAATAACTGTTTAATATCATAACATTAACACTAACATTCTCTGGCTGCAGTTTTGAATGAAGATTGTCTGTTTTACCTGTTTTATATCACTGAAAACTGGATCTGTGTGGTTTGAACAAGCTATTTTAAAATCACTAACTTCCTATTTCAGGGTTAGATAAATGAACCAAAAAGCTGCTGTGACTTTATTCTGGCTTTTTGTATCCATATTTATGTTTTTGTTTTGTTTTGTTTTTTTGCTGTTTGCTTCAGTATTGAGCCCACAAGTGTCAGTCATTATGACATGTTGGCAAAACACTCACTACCTTCTCCCCCCCCATTATGAATTTTTAAGTGTTTACTGTGCACACGTTAGCAATAAGCATATTGCTTACAGAGTGTTGTGAGGGATGCACTGGTCATCACATTACAGCCTGTAAAAACAAGCACTCTGGCTATGACTTATATACATACACCAGTGTATTAATCCCTTTAATGCAGCTTATGTTGCATGTCGAGTGTGTCTGTGGCACCACGTCCTGCTGTGGACAGATAGACGGACAAAAGAAGAGAGTAAAAAGGTGTGTGTGAGTGAGAGAGGGTATGTCTAAAAGTCATTAAAAACCATATAAAGTCAGAATTATTTGCAGTTTGATTGATAATACAACTTCTACAAATAGTTTAATGTCAATCACAGAGCACTTATTGAAATCCTTTTCCCCATAATATTCTAAAATGAAAGGCTAAAGCCACATTATGGCTGTTAGCAGTTACAACAGCCACAGCAGCGTTTAGTTCCCTTCAGCCTGGAGCCCGTCAGAGATGCTACAGCTAGTTAGTGATTTGGGCAGTCTCTCTGGGGGCCACTTGAAAATCAGTTAACTTTCCCTCAGAGGCCCTTGCTAGCTCACATTAGCATTTAGCACACCCATTAGCGTCAACACCTACTTTAACGTTAGCCAGCTGACAGTTAAAGGCCCCGGGGGCTATTTAAGGAGTCTCCAGATAGAGAGGCTGACAGAACGAACAGTTACTGTAGCTGTTGCGCATCAAAGCTGTATCGTGAGTCACTAAGCAAGTTAATGGCTCCTTAGCTAAATAGCAAAACACATTAGCAGTTACAGAACAGACATGTTGACAGGCTGAAGGCTGACAGGCAGCTGTTCCACCTCTCTGTCGAAGGTTTTTGAGGAAATAGTCCCAGGAACTAAGTTTCCACTTATCGATAATTAACTTTACGTGTTTCCAGTGGCTTATAGAAATATATTTTGTAAATTAAACTGAAGATAAAGTCAAAGCCACCACCGCTGCTATTCACAGGAGTTGGTATGACTTTCAGGGGCAGAGGCTAAAGCTGCAGAAATGAACCTAAAATCAGGTTATGGTAGGAAAATTGTTTCAGAAAATTAATTGAACCGTAAGCAAAAATATGATTTGTTTTGTACGGTTTAAAAAATGCTTCACATCAGGGGGGAAATGGTGAAACCAATACAAAGCCAGGAAATACTGAAACACACACAAACCCAATCTGAGTATTCGGAGTGGAGCCAAAGCTTATTCCCATATGCCCGTGTAGCCATTTACTATAGCGGGTTTCACTCCCAGAGCAACACACTAATCACATTAATCATCTATTTGTTTTAAAAATGTCACCTGGGACATTCACGCGGCGATGAGAACACACATAAGCAAACACATGCGCTTGCATATGTACACTTGTGCCTTTGGAAGTACACAGTGGTGCACTTGATGGGTACAAGAGGGAGGAGAGACCAAATTAACTACCAGGCACTAATCACTTAGCTCTCTAATGCAAGCATACTCAACACATTTGTGTGAGTGTGTGTGTGCATACATTTATGGTACACACAAATTTGAATGCAAGTTTGCATGGAGAATTAGTGTACAAATAAGAAACGCTTATTTAGCTTTGTTAATTAAACCTGCATACATTTGTGCCACTATTGTGCAGTTATACCCAGGTGTATTCCCATCATTGTGACTGCAGGTGATGACGTAAAAGGCTAAACGAAGTCTGCAAATAACAACAGTAGCTATAATCAGAGAACATAATACGTTTAAAAGGGTTGTACTCAAAGTAGCAAAGCAGTATAGGAAAAAGAAGAATTGTAGCTAAGAATTGTAGTTGTCATAGAAACTAATAAAGCCTAAATACATGTGCTAATAAACAGCGCAACCAGAGCACTTCTTTGTCCAGCCTCCATCTTGTATATACTTTACCTTCAAGCATGAATAAAAACTTTAAAGCTGTCATTTTGGAGTATATTATATGTTGGTGATGTGGCCGAATAGATGGGAGCATGTTCTAAATGTTAATCACAACGATATGATATTATATACTCTCACTCACTTTCTTTGTGTGCGTGCATCTGTGTGATACATGGTTTGAGGAGGCCAGTGTATGCTGAGCTTAGGCACCGTAGGGGACATTGCCAGGAGGGGCACATCAGGTTAGGTGACTTAAATGGAGAAAAATCCAATAATTGTATCTGTCCAGAGGGAGGGCGAGCTTTTAGGGAGGGGGCGACCTGTTATTACTCTCTTTTTTTCTTTCTCTTTCATTTCATCCCTAATTCTAGGGTGAGGGGTAACCTAAGAAAGGGAGGGAACGAAGTGGAGAGACATGAGGGTTACGGACTGAGCTTGCTGTTAAAGTATGTCCTTGTAATTAGCTGAGTATTAGCAGCGGTGACAATGCAAGAGCACTGGGCAGGAAGCACCCTTTAACGCTCTACTCATTTCCTGAACTTAATCCCCACCGCTTACTGGTAATAGTGCACACGTGCACACGCATCTGGACACACACACACACACACACACACACACACACACACACACAGTTCTCAGTCATGCACAAATTCACATAATCAACTGTTGGCTATAATAGGAGAGGACTCCTTGAGCAAAGCTACACCCAACAGCTCACCTTCAATCCCTATTGTGCTCAAAGTCATAATGGTGGTTTACTGCAGGGAATTTCACCGTGCACGTGTGTGTGTGTGCGCGTGTGTTTGTGTGCACGCACGTAAACATTTAGGTCTGCATCTACACATTAGCATCAAGTTGTGCTCAGATATAGTGTGGCGAGGAGCTTCCAACATCCAACACTACTTCAGGCAAGTCCCTGTTTCTTGTTTCCTCCAGTAGACGGATGGAGGAGACAAGGCTAGAGAAGCGAAAATCAATTACTTTCAATTAAGTCAACCGGCAACTCTTTCAATGTGCCCTCAAGCCACTCAAGTCTTGCTTACACTACCTCCAACCCCCACTATACACAAAGTGTCACACACACTACATGCACATGTGCATACGCACACTTTAAAAGCCACATCCACTTACTGTGTGACTGTCTTTTTGTGTTTAGTGCTTAAATTATTGACTTAGAAACAATTACTGTGGCAATGGCTAAAAATGCACTTGAACAACAGTTACACAGCACCAGTCTGTCATTTTTATCCAAAGGTAAAGAACATGCAAAGCAGAAAAATACAAAATTGCATTTAATTGTGTTTGGTAACATTCATTTGGCTTATTTGAAAATGTAGTTATGCATACAACTTAATGTCTCTAATAACTGCTTCTTCTGCATTTATTACAGAAGATCACAATAATTATTTCATTTCAAACCACACAATTTCTGAACATTTAACTGAAAAAAACTACCAACAACCTCCACCGACAAAATGTTTCAGAGGAAACGGTAACAGTGCAGCGTTAGCCATATTTATTGATCCCAGTTTACCACTTTCTGGTATATGTAAGATGTCCTCAAAAAGTCTAAATGAGTCTATATCACACCACAGAATATTAAAGAACAGAGGCTGAAACCATTATGCAAGCTTCAGTGTAAAGCCAATCTATTTTGTCCTTTAACACAAGCTCCTGTAGGTAGTTTAGCTTATATCCAACAAAGTAAGCCATCTATTTAATCTCTCCTAAAGCACCGTGTGTTGCGCGTTATCTTGTTTGTTTGTTTTTTAATAAGTTCTTTTACGCTGACGTACATTAAAAAGGTACTCTGACTAAATGTCTATTGCCAATTCAAAATCCTGTACACCAATTTTGCAAAAATCCTTCTATCTGACAATTGTTATTTCAGGACGTGTGTATTTCAAGAAATGGTAAAGAATGAACTGATTCTTTCATTTAAGCTTGGTCAACTGAAAGTAAATTATGGTGTGTATGATTACTTGTTGTCATAATGTACAATGAAAACATAAGTGCAGTTTGAAAAAATATAAAATTACTGGCAAAGGAGCAATTAACAACAGCTCTGAAGAATAAGAGAGAATGAGTATATGGGCCAATTTTATTACATTCTGAGGAAGCTTGTGGAGTATTCTTGTTTCACATTGATTTTTGTTCTATTAGCTTAAATCAAAATCGTAAGAGACACCTGAGCTCAGCCCAGAGCACACTAGTGGAGAACCATTTCTATAGAGAGCATGTTATAAACAGCACAGAGGGGGACCACAAACCTTGTCATTGACACAACAGTCTGAGTGAGCGTGTCTGTGTGTGTGTCTGTGTATGTGTGTGTATGCCTGCCAGCTCCCAGTCTAGCGCTATTGTCTAACAAGGTCTAATTAGCACTATGGCACAATGAATTAGCATAATTATGCAAACAGGGCTCCGCTAAAGGCTTGGCACAAGGGGAGGCTACGGGGGGCACCTATTACAACACACACACACACACACACACTTACATGCTCATATGTGCACACGCACACACACAGTCACTAAGAACACTTAGACGCTAACACAACACATTAAACACGCACACATGACTGTGGCAGATCCACTGGATGCAGAAAACACACACACACCTGTCCAACACTGCAACAGGAAATGACACGCAGGTTGATGATTGGTTTATTTGATAGGGTATTTATGTGTTTAATTAAGACACTGAATATGTTACCTCTGCTGACATTCATTCTCTCTCCTTTAAAAAAAACAAAAAAATCCTCCTGTCACAAACAGTCTCCACACCACAGCGAATATCAGATATACACACAGAAATGACCAGCTAATCCCCGCCGCCTCCTCCTCCTCCCCACTGCTCTCCCTCACAACACTCAAACATTCTGGGCTTATAGTATTTCCCAGCGGGGGTGATAGGTGAAGTCTGTGGGAGATAATAGGGATGACTGAGAGGCTGAAAGGCTAGTAGCCATTCAGCCAATGACAGCTGTAGTGAAGAAGGCTCTATTAGGCTTCATTAGGATGCTTGGCTCTTGATTACACGCGCACAAAGACGCACACACACGAACAGAGAAAGCATTGCTCTAAATGAGTCTGAGCTGAACCGCATCTATGGCTTCCAGTGCAGGATTCTGAACACTAAAACAAGCAGCAAAGATAATGTATTCCTGTTTGTGTGTGTGTGTATGGTTAGGCACACCGGTCTGTCAGTGACCTTTGCCTGCAACATGAGCCCAACAAGTAACCCCACAACCCAACAAGCCCTCTTACCAAAAGCTCTGCAGTGTCAACAAGCTCTACCTAAACCCTCTCAGACACACACACACACACACATATGCACACACCTCCTCTGATGCATTCTTAGTCACCCAACCCCAAGGGCCTGTATTGTGTCCTAAAATCCTGATCCCTAGCAGGAAACAAGGACCCCTAAAATCCCAAACAATGCCCGCACAAAGCTCTCTTACAATTACAAGCCCCCACTGTCAGCTAAAGAATCGGGAAGGTCGGAAGTTCAGAGTTCAAATAGTTCAAAGTGATCCACACCGGTCTGAAACAGGCCCAATCATTTACTGATAATGTATAACGAGTTACAAATGTAACTGCATTTGTAACTCCATGACTTCTGGATGACCACCAGAGGGGGTGCTTTGGACTTTCATATCTCATCAAGAGCAAACACAGGTGAGTTTCTATATCACTAATTTGTTTATGTGCTTAAAAGACTAATTTATAGAAATAAAAGTCATATGGAGTCATTCTGTACCAACAGAATACACTATAAGATAATTTCCTCACCAATTTGATATATGCAAATCAAATTCCACAAACTATGTTCTTTTTTACATATACTACTGATCTACAAAAATATTTTCACTTGCTGTGATTATGATGTACCATAAATCAGAGTTGTATTCTTCATACCCACTCCGATATGGGAGATATTGGCACACAGACCCGAGAGTCACATTTGGACCCGGTCAGAAGTTGGTTTTAGTTTCCTTGTGACTCATTAAATATTTTCATATGAGCTCATGTCATGTGTTACATTGCAGACTGATAGATATAATAAAATCTGAGCAGAAGCGCTCTAGTATTCATACGGTGTCATCTGAAGGACTGAAGAAACACTCTCCATTTCCTAACACATCTTCATTGAAGAACTCTTTTCCTTATCCTCTCGTCTTGAAATGAAACCATTGACTCCAGCTTATCGTCTCCTTAAGAAACAACATATTGTCCACATACGTGCACAGTGTTGGGACAAACACAATAGCTGGGAGAGAGTCATGCTGAGCAGGGGCAGCAATTTTAAGCTGAGTCCACACATTTTGGAGGCAGTGGGCTAATCCGGCCAGGCTTTTTAGCCTGCTATTCAGGAGGACAAGGACCCCTAGGATTTGGGCTTGTCCACACCTCAGGGGTGGGGGATTATCAAGATAGCAGAAACAGTGGAGAGGGTGTGATGGTGAATATGTGTTTATTAGCAAGATTGTGTACTTTTTTTTGTTAAGCATAACTGCATGGCTGAATATCTTTGTAAGGAGCAAACATAAGTAGGTATGTGTGTATCGTTGTGTATTTAGAGGGTTTTTTCTCGGACCCCCACCCCCAAAAATATACCCCCAGAGCTCTGACAGGGTCACCTCTGGGCCTTTCAGAGCATCCTCTCAACCAGTCCTAATTGATCTCACGCATTACTAGTCCCAAACATGGGATGGAGAACAGGAGGGACATGGCTGGCTCATTGTCTGAGGAACGAGGTCCCCTTGATAGTGGCTCTTCACACCTTAAACACACACACACACACACACACACACACACACACACATCCACACACTCCACCTCTGGCATGCCCACCCACTATCTCCCCTTCTCCCCCTTGCCTCCTCTCCCCTTCTCTATGCACTCATCTCCGGCTGTGCTAATCCAACAGCCAAGTCAGGAACTCGGTTACCCATCTGGCCAAGCACGACTCCAGCTGGGAGGAGAGAGGGATGGAGGGTGGAAGGAAGAAAGAGGAGAAAGGGTACGAGTGGTAGACTGAGAAAGAGGGATGAGGGAGAATGCTGCTGTGTACTGTAGGTTAGAGGAAGACCTTTATACTAGTTACCACTTTGTGAAAAGGGAAGAGGAAGACAAACAGAGGGAATGAGGAGTCTGCAAACTACAACAAGAGCCAAAAGGCAAAAACATGATGACGTCTACTTTTTCTCTCTCCAAATAGAAAAGTATTGATCCCATTGTCTCCTTGTAGAGAAGAGGGATTATCCATTCCAGCAGGTTGGAATGAGAGCAGCCGCTAAGCTCTGTCATGACTTATATAGTCTGATCCCAGTGTGCAATGAAGTAGCCCCTAGCTATGACCTTCACCTCTGACCCTGACTCCCGTGGAGACATCTGGCTGGTTAACACTAACGCATGAACTTTATATCATCAGTGGGGCAAATCTGTTAAGATGAACCCATACTTATATTAGCTATATTTTATTATCACATTTGTGTTTTTGTCTCTAATGATCCTTGTCTTAATGTTTGAATATTTTGTACTGCTGTTGTGCAAAAACAAATTTCCACTAAGTTGGACAATAAAGTTGAATTGAAATATGAAATACAAACGCAATGACACTAACTTTGTAGGCTATGAAGTACAACATCTCAATAAGAATCCTACTTTGCTGGATTGTTCCAAAAGTTACAGATTGTTCTTCTTTCACTTGTGTAAACAGCAGTCATTCATTTCTAGTTAAAATATGTCTATGACGATAGTCCAGTCTTCTCTGATATGTAAATATGCACACCATTCATTTTAATTCAGGATCAGAAAAATCCAGATTTCTGGATTCATCCAGAAATATCTGATCTCCTCATTGCTTCTTGCATACCTGCTGCATTTGTTTCTGCGGTGATGTTTGAGGTGGCTGTTATATTTTGTTGTATGTTTAGTCATACCACACCATTCCTTTTAACCGTGATGGATTTGCATGTGCTTAGCAAATTCATTTCACTTTGCCATGGACACAGAAAAACAATATGTTTATTCACCCTGAAGTAAACTCAGTCAAGCTGAATAACTCACAAAAAGTTCACAGAATGAAGGTGAAATCAAGGCTCTTGTGTTTCAGATGATGCTATTTCACTTCATATCATATTTGCATGTGCAAATCCCTGTTTGAGTCATGCTCTTTCCTTTCTCCCAAACCACTCATCACTGTCGACTGAAGCAATAAGAAGACTGCAGCCCACTTTCCTCCTGAAGGACATTTGAAGGTAGCTGGGAGGAACAAGTACATGATAAACTGCTGTAGAAGCCACACAAGAGACATACTCCCATTCAAAGAGATGGAATTAAACCACCTCCATCAAGCCATCAATCAAACACTAACAGCACACAGCATCAGGCTAACCCAAAGTTGTAGTATATGTGTGTGTGTGTGTGAGGGGGAGGTCAGGATGAGATAAAGCCAGGGAGTAGTGCAGGTGAAACAAACTCCGCAAACATATTATGAATGCAGCGCCTTCAAGTAGTAAGATAAAATATGTACTTACAGACATTACCCGTGTTGTCAAAACTGTTGAGCACTTCATTAACTCTAAGAGGCCCCAGGTTATCCCTGCGAAACACAAAGATATAGAGGATCATACAGCAGACTGGAAAGTGTTTGGCCAAATTAAACTTATAAAACATTTGAAAACATATAAAAATATATTTCTGTAAATCATGAAGCCTTCTGGTTTCAACTTTAAACATGTTCTCAGGTGCTTTCTTGCACTTCCATGTCCAAAAGTCTTCTACTTTATTTTACAGTACTTGCACACCATTGTGGTAACAGCCTCTGAAAATGTTAATTGTTTTATCAATCAAAGTCACATATAACCATTAATTCAACAGCATTTAAATCACTATATTTCTTTCTTTGTTTTATAAGACATGCCTCAAAGGTTCATTTGCAAAACGAGATGTCTCCATGTTTATTTTTTCTAAATCATGTTTTTTTTTTTTTTTATTGTGCACTAAAGCGAATATTAATCAGACTGATGTTGGTTTATCGATTGTAAGAATGGCGTTTATCTGTTAAAATAAACTCTTCAATAGTTCTAGATTCACAACAAACCACAGATCATCTTAGGCAATGTCATCATCCATGCTCTTTTATCCTTGATGGTAAAAGCAGCATAACACTGTATAAAGATATAACTTGATCAATACTGACTTTTACCAAACTAGTCTGATGTGCTGTGGTATCAGAAAATGGTCTCTTGTGTGTTACACTGTCAAAATGCTTTGAACCCATCCAAATGTGTGTACCTGAGTAAGGCACTGTACTCAGGAAAGTAGACACTTCTGTACTCCACCCACTGGTCATCCGAGGTATCACTAGGGTCTTGTGTCACAAGTCTTTTCCTGCTGAAAAGGTCAAACGTGGCAAACCTGCGAACAGACACCTGTTTGACCTCTGGACTGTCCACCTGCTTCCGACGCAGCACCTGTAGGCGTTGGGAGTGGAAATAAAGGGGGCGTTAATGAATTTCAGTTTCCACAAAAGATCCACATCCATTAAGTAATAAATCAGTTATGTTTTCCTGTTTTGCATTGTGTGGTTTCAGTCCAACATTTCACATTTTTAATGGACATATTTTGGTTTTCACTTCATGCAAGTATCATATCTATGTCTGGTTCTTCTGTGTTGAATTTAAATGAAAGTTCAGTGTCTTTAAACTCTGAATAGGGTTGTTGAAAACTCATGTAATTACACACTGTGTATACTTTATATAAAGTAGGCAAGAAGAGGTCATTTCTGTGTCAGCAGGGAGAAGTGCAGAATGCATGATGGCCCCATTACAGGGAGCTTTTGTGTCAGCCGAGTGTAACATCTGTACAATGCCCATCTATGGAAAAAGCAGAGGCCCTATTTTTACATCTACTGCTCCTGTTTGTGTGTGTGTGTGTGTGTGTGTGTGTGTGTGTGTGTGTGTGTGTGTGTGTGTGTGTGTGTGTGTGTGTGTGTGTGTGTGTGCAAGGCACATTCAGATTCTGTGGTCAGAGAAAAGAGATATATTCCAACTGGTGGGAAAGTTACTGTATAGCTGGAAGTAATATACTACTTGTTGATAAAAAATACAGAAAGTAAAGATTCAAATTATACTGTGTGTCAAAGCAGATGGGGGTACTAACAAATCAAGAGTGGTGAACAAACAGATTGCTATCTGTTATGGAATTTTCTATCCTTAAGTTACACAAGGTCACGTGCGTGCCTTGAGGTCCTCGGCAGTATTAGTTGTTTGGCTTTGGTTGAGAACAGCAGGTGCTAGCCTATCTCAACACTGTGGTGGCCAGGGTCGAAGAGACTTTATGTTGCCTTCATAGACATAGATAGATAGCTTGCCGTTGATGTTTCTTTAACATAAACAGACAACAGTGTCTCCAGACTAGAATGTGCTGACGGTAACACAAACATGGTTCTCGCCAAGCGCCAAAAATATTACAGCATAAGACATCAGAGGCTCCTGAATACTTTCTTCCTCCTGACCTCATCATTGACCATTGAGTTCAGCAATTTCTCCACAACACTATCATACTGTAACAGGCTGACACAGGTATAGCCAATGTCATAACTGCTGGATTATCAAACTGTAATGACGTCTAGACAAATAACACATGAATAAAACGCTCCAAATTATTAAATTATGGCACATCTTGGGATAGGAATAAAAAACTACGTCGTATAATTATATTTCAAAGAAAACAATAGCTCTGTGAGCACAATTCAGTGGGAAACATAACACCTGGTTGTTACAGTGTGTTCCCATTCCATCTATTCTACGATTATGAGAGACAATACAGCAATACAATACGTAAAGATATTCAACACCGCATTTTATGTTGAAAATTCAACACCTTCCTCTTAAAATATAAAAAAATAGTCCAAAACCACGTCGTTTTGGACTATTTTTGAGAGCAAGGGTTTATTAGTTACTATTTTAAGGATAACAACACCTGTCTCAGTAGAGTCCACCTGGCTCTTGCGACATCAGTAGTACCACAGGTGCCATCCCGGGAGCTGCTGTGGGAATTAGCCACGCAGGTGTTGCCTTCATTAATGTTTTTCCTCAAAGACGAAGCCGGCTCCGTGTTTCTTCCTGCAGTGCCGGTGTAGGAGGACTCCCTCTCCATTTTCTCCTCGAAGTTGTGGGCGGAGATAAGTCTGTAAACAAACTGTAGAGCTGTCACAGTTATCGGCAACAATGTGGCAATACAAAAATAATCTGTAAACTGCACCAACGTAGAAACGATCACAGATTATGGATCGACTGTAATCACCTGTTACACCCACAATGGATGCATGCTACTTCCGTACACTTAATGGAATTCGAGCCATAGCAATGGATTGCCGAAACAATCGCACTGGAATGTGCGTTACAAGCGTGTCTGAGTTTGATTATTTTAGTCTGGCATTGCTAGCTGCGTCATCAACAGCGGGGCTTTGTTTAGGAAATGATGCACGTGCGTGGAATTCGCTTGCCGTTGTCAACGGTTGACTAAAAACGGTTTTTAAAATAACGAAATAATAAATGTTGTTTTATTTGAAAATGCAATGTTAATTTTACTTATATGAAACGTGTGAGCGTTTACAGACGTGTTGACTGACAATACTGATAAACACACACATATTTAGCTAAAAGAAACCCCAGAGCTAATCGTGTTAATTTAGCCGGTTAACCGTTAAACCGTTGAGTAATGGCGGTTGCTCGTCTCCTCACACCGTCTCGGTTACGTTTATGGGAGCTCACCGTCTGCAAACGGATAACATGGCTTGTCCAACGCCGTTGCTTGTCGGTAAGGGTGTTCAGTTAACGTTAAGGGATGCCCGTGTTTACTCACCTTATGCTCGGTGTAAGATTACTGACTTGTTTAGCTATCTCCTCCCTAACGTCAAGTCATCCATTATTTAAAAGGTGTCTCTTTACCAGGATGACAAAACTAGTCTTGTACGCAGATACAGATAAGGGCACAGGGCTGAAATTGAGCCTCTTTGGATGGGGCTCACTGCATTGACACAGGGATAAGCTACAGGGAATAGACACATAATGTTTAACAACCGTAGATTCATTAATTAGCAAATTAAGTCTAATAAGTTTACATTTTTAGGGTTTTAGAGTGGGGGGCAGGGGGCTTTGTTAGTCTTTTGTCTTAACAGTAACATAGTTAACATAAGCAGGTTTCATACCACTTCATCCCATATTAAACAACATTATCTTACACTTTATATTCCCCAAAATGACAGCTTTACACCTTTTTGAACTCGTGTCAGTGTAGTGACAGGCAAAGGCAATGACCCTTACAATTGGAGCTTAATGGTTGCAACCTTTATAAAGTCTTTGTTTTATTTCAGGACTCATCAGTTGATCATCTCAGCTCTGGACTTGAGAGATACAAGGACTTACAGATGTATTTCAAAAAGAGACTGAAGGCGACATACCGCAGATTCTCCGACATACCTGATTACTCGGTGGTAAGGCGCACCGTCCTGTAGGTTTCACTTGAGGGTGTACATGTTTTTTGTGGGATAAGTAGGATTTCAGAGACTCATCCGGCAGACATTTGAGAAATTCCAACTTAAAGTCACAGTAATTCCTCTTGAAACAGGTCAGTGGACATCACCATGTGTATTTCATTGAAGCTGATGGCATCTACAGAACGGACAAGAGACAGAGTAAGCAGACAACATGAATGTAGCTTGACTGTAATGCTAATAACTCTGAAAGCCAGAACAGATGCCTGATGATATTACAGACTGGAGTTCGTCTACAGACATTTAATTTAAAAAGAGCTTAAAGGAAATGAGACAAAGGAGAAGAGATTAAGTTAAATTGCAGTACCTTTTTTTTTTATATTTAACCGTATTTCCATGCCTGAATCTTTTTATGCAACCCATTGTTAGGAATAGTGGCATCCCTACTTTTGTGAATGACTCCGTTTCCTCTGCCCGTTTGTAGGTGAACTGGAGCCAGAGCAGGTGCTAAATCTAGGACACATCTCCAGACGGAGGAGAACACGGGACTTGATAATGAAGAGAGGAAACAGACGTCTCAGTGGACTGTGCAGAGAATACGGCTGTCCCCACAGGAAAAACATCTTGCTGCCACACTAAAAATGGATCACAGGGAAGAGCCGAGGTGAAAAAAAAGAGCAGAATGAAGCTAACAGAATATCCTTTTTTATTTGTTTGTTTGTTTTTCATTGACTTGTCCTGTGATAATCCAGGTGTGTGGTTGTGAGGCTTGGAAATAGAAAT
The DNA here is from genome assembly GCA_036365135.1 of Miichthys miiuy. Classification (NCBI taxonomy): domain Eukaryota; kingdom Metazoa; phylum Chordata; class Actinopteri; family Sciaenidae; genus Miichthys; species Miichthys miiuy. The sequence continues at coordinate 25,514,885 of CM071613.1, forward strand.
TACCCTCCTCAGGATCCTCCAAACATTGTATTCACTCTGGACAAAGTCTTCAGTTTTGGTACATTTTAAATAGTTTGCACTATTTAAAAAAAACATATTTAATAAATAATAGTGCACTGGCTAAATATATGTCTGTGTCTGCACGGGTGAAGAGTGGGCCACAGATGAGGTCCTGTTTTACACCATTCTGGAGGGTCTACGCTGCAGCAGAGTGTTTCGTCTGGACCTGAACTCCAGTGGAAGCAGGATAACCTCCGTGTATGAAGAAACACACCCTGAGTAAGTGTAACTAATGTGACATCTAAGCTGTCTCTGGTCCCACACCATCTCTAATCAAAACGCCAACGTCTCCCCAGTGTGTTTGTGGAGGTTGCCCTTTCCAGAAACCGACAGATACTGAGCATCAACTGCAACAGCAGGACCACTTCAGAAGTGCTGCTAATCGATACAACAACATCCCATTTAGAGCCTTTCCTGGTTCAGCCACGCCAGATGGACCTCCTGTACCATGTGGAGCACTGGAGAAGGTGGCTGATTATACTGGCTAATACAGGGCCTGGACAGGAATACCAGGTATAGTTTGTGGAGTACATACACACTGTTTATAGGGTGCATACAGGGACACAGTTCTGTGCACACCAGATATGTTTTATATATTTATCCTTCTCTATGCTCACTAGGTGGTGCAGGCCCCTCTCTCAGAGCCATCCATGGTTTCCTGGGTGCCCTTGTTTACCCCTAACCCTGGCACTGTAGTTAAAGACATGGACGTGGTTGGAGACCACTGTGTGTTGGTTGCAAGAGCACCAGCCGGTGAACTCGTCTTAATCGTGGTCCCACTGACCCATCCCAAGGAAGCGTACACTGTACAGGTCAGTGTGACAGAACATTCTTTTTCTTTCTTTGCACATCTTGTTCACTTCCCTGCTGGTCTGAAATATACCCTTATCTTTCTACACTCCCAAGCTCCCCTCCTGGGCCTGTGCCATCGAAACCAAGAAAGCAGGCATGGCTGAACAAGACAGTATGTTAGAGTTCTTGATTTCATCTCCAGTCCGCTCCCCAGTGCCCTACTGTCTGTACCCCGAGGACGGGCGACTTATATCAGGCACCAAAGATGGGTCTTCCCCTGGGAACCACAGCAATTATACCACAACACGCTTAGAGGCCTGCAGTCAAGTGAGAACACTTGACATATAAGACACACACACACTGAAACAGAATCAGCAGGGCGGTAAGCATTTTGTATTAAGACTCAAGTGTCCACTGATAAAGCCGTTTGGGTAACTAGCCACCAGAGACAGACTTCAGTAGTACTCACTCTGCCAATGCGTCTCTACATGCATTTACACACATGCACATGCAACAAATAAAATGGCAAGTGATAATATTTAAAAACACACTTCTGAGACATCTTTCAAGCTCATTTAACATTTAGTAACATCTGCCGTTACTGTCTCCAGACCAGTCTCTCTGCCTCTCCTCTGTAGGATGGTACCTTGGTGCCAGTAACACTGTTTCATACACTACCTGTGGAGGGTTTGAGTCAGGCGCCACTAATGGTCCATGTCTACGGAGCTTACGGCAGAGATCTCAACATGGAGTTCTGCCCAGAGAAAAGGCTGCTCCTGGAGCAGGGCTGGGCTCTGGCCTACTGCCACATCAGGTAACATGTCAAGTCAAGGTGACATTGTTTGTGAGGGCTAATTAATTCTGGAGTTTCAAACGTGTGTGTCAAAGTGAATCTGTTTTCTTCCTTTACACCTTCAAGAGGTGGAGGAGAGCGGGTCTGTCCTGGCAAAGACAAGCTCGAGTGGAGGAAGCACAGAGGAGTGGAGGACCTCCAAGCCTGTCTCCGTCATATTTGCTCTTCAGGAGTCTCCTCTCCTTCACTCACTGCCCTTGCAGCCTGCAGTGCTGGGGCTGTGCCAGTGGGAGCGCTGCAACAGACACCCACACATGATGCGGGCTGTCACACTGCAGGTAAGATTTTAAATCATCTGAGATGTGTGTGTTTATCATCTGGCATCTTAGAGTGTGTAGCTTTTAGTGTTAATAGAGAGTCAGTGTCTTCCTCAGGCTCACTTTAACAGGGCAGGTGTTTGTTAATGTAAGGCTTAAATACAAATTGAAAGACAGTCTTACTACTCATTAAAGTACAGTGCTTCACCATAAGAGATAACAAAAGATGCACACACACACACCCAAAGCCATCTCTTTTTCTGTGTTTAGGCTCCTTTCCTGGATGTGTTGGGATCTATGGAGGATCCCAGTCTGCCTCTAACTTTGGAGGATAGAGAAGAATGGGGGGACCCAATAGGAAACCCAAAACACAGACTCAGCATCTCCTCCTACTGTCCCCTACACAACATTACTCCTCAGGTATGGAGAGGAAAACCATGAAAAGAAAAGTGTTTTCCTTATCTATTACAACTTGTGCTGCTTCCTTCCATTCAGTTTGCTGCAAACTTTGAATGTTTCCATTTTTATTGAACAACGGATACATTTAGGCACAATTTGGCTAGATTTTATCATGACATCACCATTTGGTTTATTCTTTCTTTTTTATTGTGCGGTAAGGTGGTTACAATACACTGTAAGACAAAGACAAACAAAAGAAAACAAAGAGGACATGATGAATATAACATGAGTTCAAGCCAGTGGGTGCGTAGTAAACAAAGGGCAGTGACAGATGTCTAGCCAGGAGGAAAAAAACAAACAAAAAACAGTGTATGCAGATAGTTGGGAAAAATAAGCAAGATATAAATTGATTAATCAGCTAATAAGTAGCCTCAGGTTCAGCCACAAGTTTGTTTACCAGTTTTGTTTTCTGTCTATGTTGAAGTGGACAACCCCCAGATCCTGGGTTTGCTCATCATGGACGACAGTCAACATTGTTGGGGCCATGTAGGTTTATTCTAATTAGGTTTGTTCTGCAATGTAATTTGGTATGTTCTGGTAGGTAACAGACAGTAAATTTAAACTATGTTTAAAACCCTTTTATAATTCCCATGGCCCACATTTTGGTCTCGAGCCAGTGTTTGAATAGCACTGCATCTATTATTGGCTTTCAGGCTCTCTCTGAAAGCATGTAAGTTGACATCTGTCCAACACAGAACCAGCAGCACTGATAGCTAATTTATACTGATAAATGTACAGAAAGCCTTGAAAAGATGATTCCGGAGTCACAGAGGACAATTAATAATTAATTTTTTCTGAGCACCATAATGAAAACGACTGGAGGTTAACTGGTTATCCGTTTGTGTGTCTTTGCGTGATGTAGTGCTACCCATCAATTCTGCTGACGGCCTACAGCGGTGACGCCAGGGTTCCTCTGACAGGCGTTCTCAAATACACTGAGCGGTTAAAGAACGCCATTCATACACACTCTGCCATGAAGCCAAAGTCAGGTACACACACACGCCATCACTATAGCTTAATCACTTGTTGGTCACATAGATGCACATCTGTGCAGCCATGCATATACATATAAATGTGTGTGCATTGTTTTGGGTGTTTTTCTGCATCATTAGAGGTTTTAATAGTGCAGTGTCAGCTCCCAATAGTAGTGTCAGTGTGCATGTCTAGAGAGGCAGCAGTAACAGACGTATATCTGTGTGTCTGGGGAAACTGCTAACAGCATTTGAAGTTCATGACCAAAGTATGGCATAGGTCACCTTGTACTATAGCGTGTGTGAGTGTGTGTGTCAGCTAATTGCTCTCATTTCCCCCTAGACAGGCTCTTTCTCCCTCTCACTTATAATCTGCCTTCACCGCATTGGTGGTGTTCGTCTTTACACCTCTCTCTCTTGCACTGCTTCCGCTCTTCTCATTTCAGATACAAACATTATCTCTCTCTTTCACCCTCTCTCACTTTTCTGTTTTTCATACACACATACACCAGACTGTGTATGTGTGTATGTCTCCCTAATCTGTCTCTCTGTTCTCCGGAGTCTTTGATAAAGTGCTGATGGCGTAGACGCGTGCTGGTGGGTGGGCAGGCCCATTAGCATGGTAAAGAGATAGTGTATCAGAGTAAGAGATTAGACGCCACAGACTGGGAGCTGTCAAGGTCAAGACCGCACTTGTGAAACAGCCCGTACCACAGAGACGAAGAGGGGGGATAATATGGAGGGGCTTGAGAAGAGGGAGGGCAATATCAGATGGGAGCACACATGAATGAGCGGGGAGTAAAGACAGAGTCAGAGGAGAGAGGGAGAGAGAAGATTTGGGGCAACTGGACAGATGCTGAGCAGAGAAAGTGGGAATATAATAAGATAAGATAAATGTCTGACAGGAAGCTTTCAACATTAGAGAGCTTCTTCTCTATCATTCTGCCTTTAACCTCTCTGACGTCCTGTTTCTTTTAGAAAGTGAACCAGCACCAAACATAGTTCTGAATATCCAACCTGGAGCAAATCACCTCGGACCAGAGGACTTTGAGCTGATGCTGGAGGAGGTAATGCGCTCTCCTGCAAGACCGTGAGAGCCTTAAAGGGATTATTTGTTACTTTATAAATGTTTTTGGGGGGTTTTTTTGTTTTGTTTTTTGTCAAAGTCGAGCTTTTAAATGTGTGCTTCCTACAAAAGGCAAATTAGTAAGTAGCTATATTTAATTCAGTCTATTTTTTTCTTGTTGACAATTCATCCACTGCAAATGCTCCATGCTGATAAGACAATTTGGTTTTTAGAGCTCTAGCATGAAATGTTTGTACCTACAGTTCGGGCATGTATGCAGGTGGATATTCTCTTTCACCTTTTAAAAATCCCAAGTTTACTGTCCCCCAAAAGTTAAATAGAAATTGTTTATCCATATCACACAAAATAGCACACATATTAAAGATAAAGTAAATTAGTCTGCAGAAACATCCCTAGTTGAGTCATTTGAGTTAAATTTGTCCTCTTGTCTTTTCTCCCCGACACAGGAAGCCCTCAGGCTAGCATTCCTATACGCAGAGCTGAACCTGGACATTCCTCGACCTCCACGCAAGAGGAAGAGATAGTTAAGCTGTCAGGAGGCAGTCAGGAATTATATGACAATGGCCCAAAGATGTGTATGATCACAGACACAACAATTACAGTGGCACAATGATGCCCAAACCAGTGGAAGAGAAGACAACATCAACAGTGAATATATCTGCAGTGGTCCTTTTTATTATTTGATATAAATACCATACAGAGGAGACAACAAAGAACAACCTTTATGATTTGGTTGTTACTGTGTGGAATGTAAAGAATGCCACTGTCCATTCCTATTAGCATGTATAAAGTATGTCCATGACCCTCAAATAACAGGCCTTCTCAGAGATGTAGCACTGTGCGGGGTGGTTAGGATTAAAGCGAGTGTGGGTGTAGTACTGAATTACCAAACCCTCACCTGCTTCTGTCAGAATACGAGACTTTTGCAACACTTTGCCACGGTTAACTTGGTTTGTGCTCATCAGCACCTCCAACTGGTCTGGTAACTCACGAATAGAGGAGAGGTCTGTGGTGACAGATTCTTTACCAAAGTTAAGCACTATGAGGAAAGCTTGGTTGAGTCCGTCCAGCTCTCTGAGGTAAGCGAAGACACTGGCGTCAGCGTGGACGTAGCAGAACCATCCTCTGTGAAGAGGGAGGTGTAACTGACGCAAGTTGCTCAGGAAACTGTACTGAGACAGAACAGAATCTTCATCTTGCTTCTGGACCTAGAAGAAAGAGTAGTGGAGGGGATAAATGATCAAAAAATAGGAAGCTCTGGTCAGATGTCAGAGTTGAACAGTACTAAAAGACAAATGATGCAGAACGTGGCAGAGCGCCTAGTTTTAAATCAACCCAAAAGGTCACATGTTATCCCGCTGCTCATCGAACTCCAATGACTACCTGTAGCAGCCTGCATTAAATTCAAGTAGTCTCCAGTTCTGCATCCACCTACTTGAATGACCTCATTCAGGCATATGTTAACCTCACGACCATTGCGTTCCTCCAATAAACAATGCATCCTACCAGATCAGGGCCATTCCTCTCTACCTTCAAAAAAACTCCTGAAGACCCAACTCTTCAGAGAGTACCTCCTCTCCAACACTACCACCAACTGGACATGCTAAATCTGTCCCCTCTAAACAGTCACAGTATTTATTGCTGCACTAATGTGTAGCTGCACTGTACCTTGACTGTTTACCTTTTCGTAAGTCGCTTTGGATAAAAGCGTCAGCTACATGACTAAACGTGAATGTAAATGTAAAAGAGTTCTGTACCTCTACATTGACAGTCCTGTAGTCAGGGTGTACAGGCAACCAGGTGGTGTTGGTTTTGTTGTTAAAGCCTGCATTCATGTCGTCACTCCACTGCATTGGAGACCGCTCAGGGTCTCGACTGGCACTCTGCAGTGAAAGGACAAGAATCACTTTGGCACTTGAGCTTCTTCTGACAATGAATGTATAAGGATACACTTTAATGTACATTTAGTAGTCTAGAATACAATAAACCTGCAATAAATTCTACTTTGATGAAGGTTAAATTGTTATCCAAAGAGGGTAATGTAATGTAATGATGTGATGTTACTGCACCTGGCAGATGTTTTTTCATGATGTGTATGCACAGTACTCACTGCATTGTATTTGCCAGCAGGGTCTTGTATCTGACTGTCTGTGACATTAATGTTCTCCATGCCAATCTCCTCGCCATAGTAGGTGGTGGGTGTGCCTGGAAGGGTCAGCAGCAGCATGTTGATGACACGAATATAGGTCTGACCAGCACTGGAGGCAATTCGAGGCCGGTCGTGGTTTCCAACCTGATAACAGTGGCGGTAAAAGAGAGAGGGTGGAGAGGTGAGTGAGATAAATGGATGGGTTTGGATCATGGAAGAGAAAAAGATAAGGCGAGAGAAGCCTGAGATGGCTGAGTAGCTCATACTAGGCACTTCTCTGTGACAATCCTCATTTACTGGAAGCTGATCCCAGAGGGAAACCGTGAGTTGCTAGAGTCTGATCACTGTTTTGTACACCTAATCAGTTCCCAGTTAGTCTCTGGTCTCAGGGGTCAGCATTTACATCATGCAAGTATCACTACGTGTCCACATCCTGATTTGATCTTGTGGTTTTACCATTATGATGGAGAATAAAAGCATAATTGGCAGAAATGTCTTTGGTGTTATCCCCATATGGCAGTCTTGTTTTTAAAAGGAGCCAAGAAACTAACACGTAAACATGACTGTAGTGACTCACCACCCAGTTAGCCCATTGTCCTCTGGGCATATTGCCCATCCAGAGGTGGACCAGATGCTTAACCCACAAGCCACTGGTGTTGTGAGGCAGGTCCAGCAGGTAAAAGTTAAAGGGGAAGTCACTTTCTTTAACCAGTGGGGTGCCATAGTACATCATGGTCTTGTCCACCTCGTGATAATCATACGACTCTGTCACCATGAACCTGGAGTACACAGATATTACACAAATGTGATGTAATACAACACACAGGACTGTTGAAAATGAATACATACATACAATTCTGTATGGTGAGTTATTTATGACATATGCAGGAGCATTAAGCAGGTATAAGCATTTTTGTATTGTTACAGCTGCTGTACCTGTATCTGCCAGGCTCACGGCTGTAGCTGTCCATCTCAGCCCTCCACCCCCTCAGCAGGTCATGCAAGCCGAGCTGACTGGTGGTGTAGTCGTAGAGATCCCACTCCGTAGTTATAGACTCCTTAAGTGTGATGAATAAAAAAATATATATATGACGTGGTAATGTGGCTATTACCCGGATTTCTGGCATATTAGATTAGTAGTCCAAGTGTTAGAGTTCATAGTAGAGCTTCCACCGTGAGATCATCAACCATAGTGGATTAAGAGAGCTCAACTGTATTTTCTTTTCCCACTGGGAGTTAGGAGAGCTTGGGTGTAAATGTGTTCCTTTGTCAGGCCAAAGCACAGGTTGCAGTCACAGGCCAGGTAGTTGGAAAATAGGAAACCAGATACAGAGAGTAGAAGCCATATGACAACAGACTTTCAGATCCAATGATCAAGGATTACTGTAGTGTTACATTTTCATTGGGATATTATTTGTTGTAGAATAATAAATGGGAAGAAAACAGTATACAGTGTAATGTGACAGCAGACACCACCACAAAGCAAATCCACCTGGGACCTGCTTCACTCCTGAAAAGCCCTATTTAGAAACAGTGACGCAATACTCCACATAACACATGACGGGCATGTCTTTTTGTGTGGGAGAAATTCAAACACACAGACTCCACACAGGGAGGGACCAGGCCGCCAGTCTTTTCACAGACTTGATTACTCAGGCAGCAGCAATAACCACCAAGCTGACATACAACCACATGAGCAGCCAGTAAAGCACACAGTTAAAAGCTCCATCATGCAGTAAACCACAAAGGCAATGATGATAACACAGATAGTTGCTCAGTTATGATTATTTAAATCGTGGTCATGGTGTGGTACAATCCTAAATATCCTAATAAACACGCAGCTGTAACTCTTTTTATATCCAATTTCACAGCTTGGTTTGGGATGTTTCTTAAAAATGGGTAGTTGGTGAATTTGGGTTGACTGCTACAGCAGTTAGTACACCTCTCAGTCAACACTAAGTAGACAAGTCATTCCTCTGTACCACAGAGTTATTCTGCTGTGGTAAGTAAATCCCAAATGACTTGCTAATCCACCAAAATATGCCTCTTTTCTACTAATCTTCCCTCTGAGAGAAATAACTTCAGCCTCCATGGAACAAAAACTCTTTCTTTGAGCTTAACCCTGCAAGAGTCATGAATGCTTCGATTCAAAGAATAGTATTTTTACCAGAAGGTCACTATGAACCTGACATTCAAGCCTGAGATAAACGATGAATGATACATGATGTACAGTGTGAACTCTCCCACTCAGCTGTCTATTATCTTTGCTCTGCCAGCTACACTGGAAAACACTGCCTCAGTGGAGCTGCTTCTGTCCACAATGGTGCTTTTATCCGTCAGAGCGTTGAAATCTGGACTCTGACACACGTTATATAACTCAACGCAGTAAAATCATAACAGAAGTATATGACTGGGTGCTAGAGTAGAGATTGTTAACTAAACCAAACTTTGCTCTTGTGAGTTTAGAGAAAGAATAGCTGCAGGGTGTTGTTTGTTACTTTTTATTATTACTGAAAATGAAACATGATAAGCCAGACCAACCGAGCAAAGCAAATAATGTCATACCCGCTCTGCCGTTTGATATGAATCCATCCCAACCAAAGCAAAGAGGTAACACTCACTGGAGGTTTGTTTGGGTCCACCTGTGGTTCATCCTCAAGTGTGCGGCCTCCAGGATGTGCTTCACCGCATCCATCCGAAACCATCCACTCCTTTCTTCAGCCAGAAATGAATAATATCCTAAAATTGAATAATAAATAACGAGTAATAAAGCTGTAAAACCCTTCACTCACAACTTCAGCTGTTTAGTATAAGTAGTATATAAGTTTATATAAGTAGAACAAGTTTAGTATTGCATATGGAAACATGAGAAAGAGCACATATGTGGTCACGTAATCTTACAATCATCTCCTTGCGGACATGTTCGTTCCTGAAGTTCAAGTCCGGCTGCTCCTTGAGAAACTGGTGTAGGTAGCATTGTCCTCTAACTTCATCATAAGTCCATGATGAGTTCCCAAACACACTCACCTGAGGAAAAGAAGAGTCATTAGGATGACTGTAATATATCTTCAGTGAAGATTCAGGTAGAATATGAGAGTACAAGTGCAAGCACTAACCCAGTTATTAGGCTTTGGAGCAGATGCATTGCAGTCAGTCCAGACGTAGTAATCCTCGTAGTGAGGATCTCTAGTCCGGCTCAAGTTGAACCAGCGGTGTCGGTCACTGGTGTGATTGGGAATGAAATCCATGATCAGCTTCAAACCTGGTGGAAGCACAGTGAGATTCAAAGAGAGTCAAAAACATGCATCATGCCATGGAGTCAAACCCTGCTACCATCAAAACAAAACACATCCATGATCCATCATCACTTCACACACCATCAAAGTACACACCTTTACTGTGCATTTCAGCCAAGAGCTCTTCAAAGTCTTCCATGGTTCCAAAGAGCGGGTCGATATCCCGGAAATCTTCCACATCATAGCCGAAATCCTTCATGGGAGAGCGGTAGAAAGGACTGATCCAAATTGACTTGATTTTCAGGTACTCAAAGTGATCCAGCTTCTCCTGAATTCCTGACAGACCACACACAGGACGGTTATGAATACTGGATAGTTAGATAGAAGTTTGAAGACAAAGAAGAGCAAAGAAAAGTGATCTGGAACTTTAAAAAAAAAAAAAATCACAGAGCTTTCCTTTAAGGTCCAGTGTGTAAGATTTATGGAGCGCTATATTCAGGATATGCAGAAATGGAATATGATATGCATAAATATGTTTTCATTCATGTATAATGACCCGAAAATAAGAATTGTTATGTTTTTGTTACTTTATAATGAGCCTTTTTCCATCTTTTTACATTAGCCATGAAATGTCTAGAAATAAAAAAGGAACCATTTGTAAGGGGTTTTAACGAATGTCTTTGTTAATGGTTAAATAAAGTCAATTATTTACTCATGTTTTATAGACCATGTATAAGTAGCGTGCAGCTGTGTTGACAGGTTGTGAAACATCCCTCTGGCTGTTGGCAATGATGATTTTTTCAAAGGGCATGTGGTCCAAAACAACAGTTTAAAAGATAAAGGAAGATAAACGTGACTTTAAGGGATTTTTCACAACCTGGCAACCAAAGCTTATTCCCAATACATGCTTATAAAATCATTAGTAAATTACTTAAAATGACAAATTAAACGAATAAGGTCGTTAATTATAAGTTATAAGACCTTTATAAAGGCTGACCAGGTTATGTGGTTTTCTTATTTTTATACTTAAGAGCTGCTGTTGGGGCTGGATTGGGGGTCCAGAGCTGGACAGGGGTTAGGGTAGGGAGACTGATGCGTCTTTGCAGGAAGGAAGATAACTGTGGACTGCAACATTAGATAAAAACCTTTCATTCTTACCTTTGAGGTCCCCGACTCCATCTCCATCCGAGTCCTTGAAGGACCGGGGGTAAATCTGGTACACCGGAGAGACCTGCCACCAGCTCAGGCACCGCGGCGACAACGCGATCACCGTGATGGTGAGCGCCACAGCGTTAAGGTGCAGGCCACCGTCAGCCAGAACAGGATCTCTCTGGGTACTCGGTACCGGGCCTGAGAGGAGTACAGCAGCAGAACCTCTTTGGGCATCCCGGCGTACGGTTTGAGCTGCGTGTACTCCTCAGCCGAGTCCAGCTTCACCGCGGTGGCGTCTTCCTCCTTCTCCCCTGGGACGGCGGTGCTGGTGTCGGCCACTGACCCGCCGCCTTCTTCATCCTGATAGCCCGGGTTTCTGGTGCACTCTCCAAGCTCCATACCGTCTGTTTCTTTTTTAAAACTCACCTGATTTCGATCTCTAAAGAGGGAAACCTTGAAAACAAACCGTGCTGGACCACTGAGGGATTCAAGGACTATTTTATCTGCTCTTATAGGGTCAGAGTACACAAACACACACTCCTTTCTTCTCCATTTAAAACACACACACACTCACACACACAGACACAGAGAGCAGCAGTGCCACCTGTGGAATGTGGGAAACTGGAGAGTTGGTTGGGAATGGTTAGAGATTAACATTTCTTGTAGCACTGTTGGCTGAGAGAAGTGTTCATGTCCTTACTTACTGCACACTCAAAAGTGACTCATTATAACCAAAATGTACAAAAGTATCCAAAGTAAAAGTACTCATTTTATAATTTTACATTACAGAATTGGATCATTGTAAATGAGACTGATGTGTGAGCTGCATTTTAATATTGTGGCTGGCTAATTTAACGTCCTGTTTTTAAGCTCATTTAATGTTTTTTTTAATCTAAAAAGTCTAGCAACTATAGCTGTCAAATTAAAGAAGCATAATTAATAACATCCATCCATCCATTATCTGTAACCGCTTATCCTCATCAGGGTCACGGTGGGGCTGGAGCCTCTCCCAGCTGACTTAGGGCGAGAGGCGGGGTACACCACCCTGGACAAGTCTCCAGCTCATCACAGGGCACATAGAGACAAACAACCATTCACACTCACATTTAACTAAAAATATAAGGTACAACATTTCCTATACATGAGCTCATATTAGTGAAAATGTTACATCTACATCATCCATCTCCTGTAACCACTTATCCTTATCAGGGTTGCAGAGTGCTGGAGCCTATCCCAGGTGGAATTGAGCAAGAGGCAGGTTATATTCAGGACAAGTGGCCAGTTCATCACAGGACTGACACACACAGAGACAAACAATTCAAATCATTCATTCTCACATTAACACCTACGGGTAATTTAGAGTCACCAGTTAACCTATTAAGTGCATGTCTTTGGACTGTGGGAGGAAGCCGGAGTACTCGGAGAGAACGTGACAACTCCAGACAGAAAAGCCTCAGCCGCTTGGATCAGGAACCTTCTTGTTGTGGGGCGACGGCGCTAACCACTGCACCATCATCATACATGACGTTATTTGCAATGACACAAGTCAGTAGACACTGCACTCACTGAAGAAGCATCTTAAGTGCAAAACATCGTGACGCATCAGCTGCACAAATCTGCTGAGATAAATATCTTTAACCGGATTTCTGCCTGCAAATATATTGATTCAACATGTAGTGTTATGAAAGCGTAATATGAATGCTGACAGTTGTTTGTGTCAGTGTGAAACTGGACATAAGTTCAAATGTCTAAATTATGTTACAACTTTCTGTGCCCGAAGAACTTTAATCACTTTTCATATTATATTTTAAGAAACACATTCAAAGCGTTTTATATTGGTAGCTTTCTTTTCTGAGCTACAAGGTTGCTTTTTGTGTGTGAGCCCTGGCACAGAACAGAGGCTAACAAAAAAAAAAAAAATGGACTTTCTGTTGTGTTGTACTGAACAGTGAATGCTCCCAAAGACACAAAGTGACATTTCATTTGGCACCGGGAAGCAAAAGCATAGAAGTTTAAAGCGTTTAAACTTAAATCCATCTTTTATTGACGTTTATGTTCAATGTATGGTCTGTAACATCACAATAGCATACTGGAAATTAGTACAGGAAGAAGGAATGGTGAATACCCTGGGTGTTTCATAAACCTTGCCTTCCTTTAGTCTTGTCAATAAGGTCAAAGGTGAAGGTTGAGTGGGCCATACATTATACTCTCAAAATGCACATTAGTTTCTCATTACCTCATTCCGTCTTCAAAATACAGCATTTTTTTATAAGAGCTGAAAAGCACAGGAATAAATAAAAACGAGTGTGGAATTTATCATTGCCATCACACATCTGTCAATTCTAATAGTATGTATATGAAGAGAGACCAGAGACGACAGGAGGAGGTGACAGAGAGTACAATGGTTCATCTCCATGCTCCAAAAAAAAAAAAAAAAAAAAAATCCCACTCGAGGAATGTCACGTGTGCCATGTTGTCACCGCTTCCAGATTCTCGCCTGTCTTGTGCCATCCTCGCGGTCTCATCCAACCACAAGCCGGCACAGAATGACTGAAATCCTGAAATCAAAGCCAGGTTCAAGGAGACGACATGCCGTGTAAAACTTTACTCGACGTATCCTGAAATCAAAGCCAGGGTCAAATAACTCAGGCGTCACCAACACCTCCACCTCGTTTCCTTTGAAAAAGTTTGACGTCTTTCCCGTGTGACTCTTCAGATTATATTCCACAACAATAATAATGATCAAGTACTTAATTTTTTTTTTTTTTCCAAAACAAAAAAAAGGAGCCAAGAGAGTTTGTTTTGTCATCAAATGACTGATGAGGAGAAAATGTGATGCTGCAGTGCTGCTTGTATTCAGTCCATGCAGTGGAATCAGTGTGAATAATGAAAAAATTACATTCAGAAAAATAAATGTTTCTCCCTCCTTCCCTCCCTTAATTCCTCTCCTAGCCCAGTGTCTGATATAGCTTAAACATAAACTCAAAGCGAGGGCTGTGTTCAGTGTGGTAAAACAACGTTAAAAAGTCAGGATTTCCACAACTGGGACTGATTTAATCTCAGGAACAATATCGACTCAGATGCAATGAAAAATAAATCATCTATTTTGTCATTTAAAATTGAATTTCAGTCCTAAAATAAAAAAAAAAAACAACCTTTTCTTTACAGTCTTTTATGATGCTTTTATGATGATTTTCCTGTCTAACGTTGTGTTACACCACACCGAACACGCTATCTCCCACTCGCACACAAAATACACTCCTCCCTCGATCACAAAACATGCACAACTATAGAGATCCCGCCCCCTCCCGCTCCCTCAACCACAAACAAAGAAAAAAATAAAAATAAAAATCAATCGTCCCATTAAAACAACGCAACTGCAAAAGAACTACACATTCAAGTACCTATTTGTCGTATGGCACCAAGAGTAAGTGTACCACAAGAACATAAATCAGCCAGCAAACTCTGTCAGGCCTATTCTCTTTCAATACTGCCACTTCAGAAAGCACATTGAATGACTGAAAAAAAAAGTGTATATTACAGGTTTGTATATACGCATATACATAAAAGAAAATATCCACTTTGTCTATGAGCTTGTTTAAAAAAAAAAAAAAAAAAGAAAGAGGCTTTTTCTGATAAATATCCATTTCTGAAGTTTTAATTAGTGCTTAGGTTGACAGAAATGAAATGGACTGTGTGCCTTTGAGGGCAAAGTCTCTGAAGGTAGCTGTGGAAAAATGTGTAGATTCAGTGACAGTGTGAACACAGCTGTGTGTGTAGGGCCTATTCTCATCTGTCCTACAGTGTCCATCCTTTACTTCATACAGTGAAAACACACACACACATACACATACACACACACACACACTACTTCTCTACTTCTCTCTCTCAATCTGCTGCACAAGGTCACGCTCCCCTTGTCGTTTGTTATCTATCTGCCATTGGACCACAGCCACAGTACTCTGAAAAGCCATATACGCCATAAAACATTAAAAAAAAAATTGTTTTTGTTTGTTTTTTCTTTTACACAGGATATCTTAGAGATAGAAAAGGCGCTGTAGCAGAAGCAGGATTGTTCGTGTGTGTGCGTGTGTTGAGAAGAAACGGGGAAGAAGAAGAAGAAGAAGAAGAAGAAGAAGAAGAAGAAGAAGAAGAAGAAGAAGAAGAAGAAGAAGAAGAAGAAGAAGAAGAAGAAGAAGAAGAAGAAGAAGAAGAAGAAGAAGAAGAAGAAGAAGAAGAAGAAGAAGAAGAAGAAGAAGAAGAAGAAGAAGCTGGAATTCCTTTTATCCCGAACCCTGTCTTTGGAAAGCTGCTGTGCGGGAACGCTGTGTGTGCAACTGTTCTGTGTTTTAAATTTGTCTACACACACACACACACACTCAGACACACACACACACACACACACACACATTAGGCCACAACGAACACCATGGCTGGGAATTAAGATGAAATAAACAAATCAAAATATATATCTATTTATATATATATTTATATGGATTTAATATATAATTTCTATCTTTCTATCTCTGAAACAACAGCAGGCTCAAAAGCTTATGATTCTGGCAATGTCTGCTAATGCAAATGAAAGCCGAGTCTCTTCTGTCATACGAAGAGATGGCGAAAGCGCAAAAGACAGAGAGAGAGAGAGACACACAGCGGGGAAGAGTGAGAAATCAACTGTTTGGTAATGTCCTTTAAGAGATGGGAGGAAAGAAAGTGAGCAGGGACGTGCAAGAAGAGTCATCACACTTGAGTGTCATGTCCTGTTGCAGCCTGGACACAGTATAGAGGAGCCGAACTGAAATGTGTTGCCAGACAGACTCTCATAAGTGCTCCCCTTGTGTACAGGTGTGTAGCCCCCGCGTGATTTTGAGGCTTTAACCAAGGAGGTCTTTGGATAGTGAGGACTTCAGAAGTTGTTGTTTTTTTAATCTGGGAGTTCTGTGATGCATTTCGAGTGCTGGGTGCGTGGACAGGTAAAGTGTTGGACCCACCCCATTTGAGTACCAGTAATGCCCAGAACCCCAAAAGCTCGCCCGAATTGGACAGCGTAGCTTGGAGGTGTGTGGGAGTCGTAGGCTTGTGTGGTCGATTGGCTGCCAGTCAGATGCAAGTTAAAGTTCACACTTAATAAGAAATAATGCCAACAAAACGAGGAGAAGAAAAACAATGAAGCCAACAAACCACTTCAGTCTATTCAGTATCTTATCCATGAGTGGCTGGTTTGGTAATGGCTGGCTAGATGACTGTTACGAGGGCCTCCCTTCTCTTCTTAGTTGGAGCCGAGCAGGGCTGCTCCGCGTCTCCGTCAATCATTCAACAACAAAACAACCACCACAAAGAAAGCAGGAAAACGACGGGCAAGAGAAACTGTGCTTGTTTGCTTCTCCTCTGTTATACTGTGTATGCAATTCTGCTTTCAGACTATCAATGCAGTTGTTCTGCATGTTTCCCTGTTTCTTGCTCTACAAAAAAGAACCAACAAAAATCTGTTTTGCAGTCCTCCACACCGGTGTGTTTTGTAAAAGGAAAGATTCTGCTTCGATTGATCTCTCAGTGTGGGGGGGTACTAAAAATAAAAATAAAAATATCCCAGAGGAAATTAAAAAGGTGACTATGGATGTGATCTTGTGTGGAAAAGTGGTCCTGTTTTTTTGATCGGGCAGTTGTGCTGGACAGCTACCAGTGGTCCTCCAACTCAGCTCCGTTCTGCAAGAGGAAAGCCACCAAGAGGAAGGAGGAGGAGAGATGAGGGGAGGAGGAATGAAAGAGGGAGGACAAAAAGAAGGCATGTCGTTATCAAATGTCTGACGTGACAGTGACAGTGATTTTGTTCCCCAACCCCGGACTTCAAGGTCCTCTGATCAACACAACAAAATATATATATATAAATAAATAAAGCAGCATAAGCCAGGGCACACGTTCAACTTCAGTGTGTAGGTTCTTTCTGCAACAATATGCCAACACGACAATCCCTTACCGCGGGGAGTGACACAGAAACGAAGACTGGTTTACTTGGCGTGCAGTTGTGGAGGGGGACTGAGTGAGACAGCGATGCATGCGTGTAGGGCCGGTGCATGCGTGTTTGTGTGCGTGTTGACGTGAGAGAGGGACTGACAGTGACCAGAAAAACGACGACCATTCATCCTCATCCAACCTGGACAGCCATGTCTGCACACAGACACGCCTTAAACTCTAAAAATGGAGCTCCACATGCTAGAGAGGAGATCAAAACAGGAGTAGAGACTGATGGAGGAGCGACAGGGAGTGGGGTTATGCGTAGCAGCTTTGCCACATGCCTGTAAGAAAGCGTGTGTGTGTGTGTGTGTGTGTGTGTATGAGGGCTTGGAAGAACAGGGGAGGGGAAAAGGGCAGGGGGGAAGGGGTATAACAGTTATATATGTGATCAACTTACCAAATGAAACAGGAGGGCTGCGTTAATCAGAGGTGAACATACAGTTAGACAAATCGATACAACCCGTATCCATGTGTGTGTGTGTGATAAGTGTGTACTTTACCACACACCATTTTACTATATTTTGAAAAATTACACTAATTTACGCTGCAGTCTTTGGAGGATTAAAGGTGCCATCAGTAGTTATTTTCTATTTGTCTCGTCGTCTGCCTTCCTCTATTTTCACTGTGCTTATTAACTGGTTGAACGTCATGCTGACGTCAGTGTGGTTGTTCACTCACGAGTTTGACTGTGCTCCAGCCCCATTTAAAGTATGATGCACTGGTACTACAGTCAATCTTTTAGAGTTTGAATGCAGAACCTTTCTGCTGGGAGGCGACGGTGCTAACCACTGCACCACCCTGCTGCCCAGAGAGAGGAAATGTTGTAATTTTGTTGTTAAAACCGTTTGTCAGTTCATACTGGAATAAAGTAAGTACTGTAGATAAAGCTTTAAATGTGAGTCACTCTAACGTCAGGTTTAATGGTAGTTGTAATAGTGTAGCAGCACCTCAACTGAGTCAGTTTACACATTGATACGTGAATTATTGATAATTTGATACTTTGTTGATATTGTGTGTTTTAAAACAATACAATCTCTGTTAATTATATATATTCAACAGTATCTAAAGTACTGAAGTTGCCAGAAGGACGATCATAAATTGCAGTATTACAAAGTAGTTTGTGAGTAAACATTAAAGTAAGTATTGAGAATTAAAATGGTGCCATAAGAAATAACTACTACTAGAAATATGGTAATGTATTCAAATGAAATATAATACCCACCACGCCACAGTTACTCTGTCATTCTGTGGAAAACACTGCAACTGACCCTCGATGTGTGTTTAGTAACTTCCTCCTGTACTAGCACTGTGTGCAGGTTGTTAAAAAGAAAATCTTATTTTTGCCTGTTATCAAAAAAAAAAAAATCGAGTATCTTTTTTTCAACTAGAATTGTACTGAAGTTTAAAATTTTAGTATTGTGACAACCTCACAGTCTCACAACTGAATTTGGTTTGACGTTGTTTCTGAAACAGATGCCTGTGTGCACGCAGGTAAACGAATGAACGCGTGCAGCGCTGTGTGGTTCACAATAATGTTTAAATGCAACAAATATTAAAGATGTACTTATTTTGATGTTCCCATTTTTATGTGTCTAAAATTGACTGACAATTTCTACTTTGTTACTGTCAAGCCCTGCCATATTTTACTGATAGCACCTTTAATGGAGACATGCGTGCAGTAAGTGCTGTTATGTAATTATGTAGTCCTCACAGATTTAACATTAACAGCTTCCTTAAATTAAGAACAACTCAAATCTATTTAAAGTCGCTATGTGTAGAATTTGAATATTTGTGGCCTTGGCACTCTCAGGTGGTAAGGTCAAAAAAGACAATACACACCGCTATGCCGGCTTCTTACCACAGAGAACACTAACTTGTGACACATAGGGGCTTTAAGCAGAGTAGAAAACATCCCTGTGTGAATGTGTGCATGTACATGTGCGCATAAGGAAAACAATCACAGTAGCTCTACGTCTTCACAGACAAACCAAGACAACACTACAAGCTATGACCTCCATGACGAGCACACACAAAACCCCTTCTGGGGGTCTGGCTCCACCTGTCCATCACTAACAGACACACACACACAAACATACAAGAACACACCAGATGCAACAGCTAATAAACAAGCGGACAGAGCTTCATCGTGACCGCGATGCTAACGGTCCTGAAGACTCAGTGTGCTGTTCCCTCACAGACACATGTGATCCATCATGTAAAAACACATACCCGCTCACATACCGTATGTAACCAGCAATCCACTGCAACACAAAATAACATAAAGTAGAGGTCTCTGCATGACACATTTGTATTTCCACATCTGTGTGCAAGAGTGCGTTCTACGCACAATTTGCCACAATTTGTGGCATTTATGTGAAACAGAGACAATTCGAAACATGCCCAGTTTATAGGTTTACTTGTGAGGCTGTTCAATGCTTCGTTCATAGCGATGACATTTGACAACATTAAATACTGCTCTACACTCACGCCACACACACACACACACACAGAGGCGCAGCAGACCGGATGAAGTTTGTGCTTTGGCTGCATTAAAACAAAATGTGGCAATGTGAGTCCTTCCCACAGGGTTGTGGCAGATGTGTGGCCTTGTTTATTTGTGCTTTAACGTACCAGCTGTGAAACAAGGAACAAACAGCGTTATTTTTTCGGTTTCACGAGCTTTGCTCTTGGTAACGGTGCTCCCTGGCTTCATTCACTCTCTAGCTCGCTCGACCACCACAGCTCTCGCTCACTGAGCAGGAGGAAGGGCAACTTTAAATGACATTTATCAGGAAAAAGGATTGTGTTCCATTTTGGAGTGCTAATGTAGTTGCATGAGGTCTCTGGAACATACTGACATTGGGACAGAGAGCAAAGAAGAGGATGATGTTATGGAATTTTCTATCCTTAGGTTACACAAGGTCACACGTGGGCCTTGAGGTCCTCGGCAGTATTAGTTGTTTGGCTTTGATTGGGAACAGTAGGTGCCAGTCTATCTCAACACTGTGGTGGCCAGGGTCGAAGAGACTATTGCTGCCTTCCTAGACATAATGGATAGCTGGCCGTTGACGTTCCAATCTACGTAAACAGACATCTGTGTCTTTAGACTAGAATATGCTGACAATAACACCTGCATGTGTAAAGACATTCTCTTTGACTAATTCTGGGCGTATAGTATTTGTGGAGTTATCTTGTGGTTTAAAGTCTATCCACCAGGATGAGTTGGACAGAATGTGAGACCGACTCAGGCACTTCTGATGTACTATGAGACTGTTTCTAATTCTCCTTGGCCAAGCGTCAATAAATAATACAGCATAAGACATCAGAGGTTCCTGAACACTTTCTTCCCTCCTGACCTCACCATTGACCTTTGAGTTCAGCAATTTCTCCACAACAGATGATGCTGCAGTAATGATTTGAAAAGTACTGTATCACTGAACTTTTCTGATCATTTTAATGATTTCCTTGCAATGAAATTAGCAAAAAAATAAAGAATAAAGCCATAGTGATCCATGGAGGAGCTACCAACCTTTCAGAGACACTTTAAGTCTACACAATGTGTGCTTAAAACTTGGTTTTCAGTGGAATCTAGGTTGGTATCTGACATTACTACTTCTATTTAGTTTTGACTAGAATTTTACCTTCAGTGTGTGCAGGGGTGTGTAAGTCTGACACTTGTATTTCCAATTTAACAACACATAAAGAGACGGATGCAGAGCCGAATCTGACTTCCATCAGGAAAAGTAAGTTACGTACAATTTCATGAACCATAGCTTCATCCTTCAAAAAGGGAAACACTGTTCTAGTGTAAGTGGCAGATACTTGTGTTTGGAATTGTATTTTATATTACTTTGGTAATAAATACTGACTGATTCAGCGAGTGTCCTTTGAGGTAGGTGTGTGTTAGGACAGAGAAAATGTAGAAAAAAAGGGGGCAAACAAATGAAAAATTGATCCAAGAAATCTTTGACGCACAGGAAGACCCCGTATTTGGTAAAAGAACAAAAGTTCTCAGTTTCACTAGACAGACTTGACGAAGCTGTGTTGTCATGCATGCATAACCCGCGGTGAGAGCTGACAAGAAAGTGTGCATCATGCACCGTGCGCGAAAAAACAGATGTTTATCATAATGGGTGTGATGGGCTCAAAGCCATCTCTGAAGTCAACTGTAAAACTTCATCTGCTATGGTTTGGAGTGTGAGTATAAATACAATACACACATAGCACCAGCCTGGTCCACCAGATGGGATGAATCAACAGAAGAGTAAGAGGTTTTCAGAGAGCCATGAACTCATATGTAAATAAGACAGCTGATATCTCAGATGTGTTGTGTAGCCTCAAGCATTCGATTTGTGTGAGTGTTCAAAGTGTAAATGGTCAAAGAAGAACAAAGCTCATCTTCACCACATAAACTAATACTCACCCCATCTTCCTCCCTGTACGGGTTCAGACGGTTGTATACTGCTTCAATAACATTGCGTCTGCAGGACGAACACAGATACAAAAAAAAAAATGTGATTAGGTCTCCTGAACTATTCAATTCAAATCATCCAGAAAAAGCAACAACAGAGGGCGTTGTGTGGTATGATAGGTATGGTTCTCAAACTAGAACCACCTTACCGCCATTTGCACTCTGCAAACCAGTCAAGTTTCAGTTTACAGTGCTTCAGATATGGATGATACTGCAAAGACGCTACAGCTTGATTCTTCATGCACATGTTCAACACGAAGATCTATACAATCACCACAGTTTCACGGTGGGCTACAAATTCAGTATCTCCACAAAAGTGAAATATGGTAACTATCTCTTGTTTCTCTTGCGGAGTTCGTGGCGTTGAATACTGGCCAGAAAAGTGTTTTTGCAGAATATATGACGTCACAATGAAGTTGCCCTTTTCAACTTTCTGGATACAAAATGTCATCACTTCATCGTTTTATCCTATTAGATATCTGTGTGAAATCTTGTCATAATTGCCGTAATGATTACTGAGTTATGGCCAAAAGCATGTTTTGTGAGATCACAATAACCTTAGCCTTTGATCACCATATTCTAATCAGTTCATCCTTCAGTCCAAGTGTGCATTTGTGCCAGATATAATAAAGTATCCCTTTGAGGGGTGGAGGTCCTTACTTGCTGGCAAGGCCTCCCCCTGGTGGCAGAGTGGGCATGCTGTTGTCGGTGGACAGGTTCCTCATCACTGTTACCAGGTCCGGAAACCCCACCTCCGCTGACCGAGACAGCATCTCTAAAACAACACCAGGCATTGTTGTTAACACAAGTCAGTACTAACTGGTGATAGCCAAGAACAGCTGGGGAGAGACAGGAAAGGGGGGAAAACAGAGAAGCGGGACCAAAAATGTGACAAATGAGGAGAAAGGAAGTGTAGATGGAGACCGTACAAGTGAATTTGTGGAAACAAGTGTCTGACAAAGAGTGGGAGAGAGAAATGGTGACAGAAAGAGGCCTGCAACTGAGTTGAGAGTGGCATGAGGCCAGGTCAATGTTCAGCCAGAGCATTCCTCTGCCTCTTTCTTTTCTCCTCTCTCTATTCCCCCCTTCTTTCGTTCTATCTTCCAGTATTAGACACTATCTGGAGCCAAATATTTACTCTGCTTCACCCAAACCAAATTTTTTGCATTACCCTAAAATGTGAAACACTCTGGAGTGTCTAACCAAACAAATAATTTGCGTTGCCACCTGCATTAAATAGTGTCTTCCAAATACTAGACACAGGTGTTTCCATTCTTTGGATCAAGACAAATCAGGTACGACGATTCATTTTGTGTAGTCTCAGAGTTTAAGAATACGTTTCATCTTTGACCGGCCTTGATGTTATATGAACTAACAGTAGCCAGGAGAGGGAGGTTGCATAACCAACAAAGACTAGAAAAGCTGTTTGTGTTCATCAGAGGGCCTCATGCATCATGAGAAAAAAAAGATGGGATGAAATGAGGAAAAAAAGTACAGAAAGAAAACAAGAGGGGAGAGCAGGGATTCCTTTCCAAACAAGTGTTTGTACGAGGGACGAGAGAGAAAGATGCGTTTAGTGAGGGAAGGGGAGGAGAGGAGCGAACAGGGAATAAAGAGGGAATGATGCCTGCTGAAATGGAAAAGGAGGTCATGATGGTGTCATTCCTCTGCTGTGAGCCGGAGTTAACTTGGCTGGAGGTTAGACAATAGAGTGGCAGTGTCAGCGGAGAAAACATGCAGACAGATATAATACACAGTTTCCATTGGAGAAGGAAAAACTACACCTTTTTAAGAACAACAGTATTAACGGATGTTACTAATTATAAATAATGTAAACATGCAGGTGTCAACCTATTTAAAATTAAGTAAATCTAACATTTAAGAAAGAAATAAAAACTTTAAGCCACACGAGTACTTCAGAGCTGTTTTCAGGAGAAAGTAAACAAATATGACAATTATAAAGTACAATTTTTAATATTTAACCCACTGTATTGCATATTTCTCCACCCGCCCGTTCTCACCTTCCACTTGAGACTCCAGATAATTGTTGAGTTCAGCGTCTTTCCTCACAGCTTCCTCTGACACTTTGGGAGCGTTGGGCAAACACACTAACACAACACTCATGTTATCCCGACTCCCCTAAGATGGATGTGAGGAGAGAGGAATGAAGAAAGGGCAGGTAAGAGAAGGAGTTATTGTGCAGTGATAAACTCTAAACTGCCCAAACATATTAATTTCTTATTTGGGGAACCATTGCCTTATTAGCCTGAGCCATTTAAGCTGTTACAAATAGTTCTGTTAAGCTAAAAATGTCTCTTTAGAACAGAAATTGTACATTTATGTACATGTCTTTAGTATATACAGTAGTTCCCTTTGGAGCAGGGAATTCAAATGGCCTCTTGGTGAAGCAATAATTTTACAAACTAATTGTGATTCTGCCAGATTCCACTCACAAACAAATGTGTACACACCTTGTGCAGGCAGGTGTCCACCACTTCATTGCAGACTCTCCAGGTCATCAGACACCTCAAGCCTAGATTTCACAAACTCGCACAGCTCCTCATTGGACATGACATCCCAGATACCATCACACGCCAGGATCACAAACTGATCCTGTTCCGGGGCCCGAACCATCTCAAACACTGCTGGTTCAGGGCTAACCAGCTGCTCTGTGGGGCCCTTCCCTTCCACACACTTGTAATCGTAGTCCCCCAGGGCCCTCGATACAGCCAGTGACCCATTAACCCTCTGAATCATCACTGAGCCGCCGGCATTCTGGATGCGCTCTCTCTCACGTGGGTTGCAAGGCTTGTGGTCAAGTGTAGAGAAGCACACGTGTGAATTGCGGTATAGAACAGCTCGAGAATCACCACAGTTAATGAAGAAGAAATGGTCGGGTGACAGGAGGATTCCCACTGCTGTGGAGCCACTACGGTCCATGCCATTTCGAAGGTCAGAGAAGCTGCGCATGTGCTCATCAATTCTCAGGAAGCCTGTCCGGATACCAGCTTTCACAGCCTCCACTGTCAGAGGAACCGCGCAGGAGGCTCAGTGGTGGAGCTGTCTGAACCAGCCTGGGATCCTTGTGTCCCTCCTGCCTCAAAGCTAGCGCTGATTATGTGTTCCAGAAGATGCTTAGAGCAGTAGTTGGCAACTCTCGAGCCGGCGTGACCATCGTACACAGCGAAAAAGGACCAGTCAGTCATACCAGGAGCAGGAAGCCCCAACACAGCTGTGTGAGCATCCTCCATTTCCACCCGCCAGCCCTGCATGGAGCTCAGCCCATAGCGCAGGCTGTTTCCCTCACCATGTAAGTTGTGCTTCTCGGTCTTGGGCTTGTCCAGGAACGCACCCATGGCTCTGCCCTAGAGAGACCCACTGCTAGCTGTGGGAGACGATAAAAAGAGACAGACACAAGACAAAAGAAAAGAAAGACTTGAAGTCAACAGTTCAGTCCGTAACAGTTCAGGTCTGTAATATTTTGACACAATACTAGAATGAACATCTGGTTTGGTAGTTTGGTAGATTTTAGGACATCTTTTACGACTTTACTGATTGTATTTCAGCACCAGGCCCGTGTGTGTGGATCATTGTGTAACAACTCTTCTTTCTCTAAGCCGACATTTTGACGGAGGCGAAGATATTAACATTAATTATGGCTTCGTTAAATTTAGATGTACCAGTAGTAGAGCCCCTTGATATTGTGCACGTTGGCTCAACTGCATTGCTCCTACAATGAATGTTAACTTCTGACTTCCTGATCCAGCTGTTCACCTGAGAACGGCAGGTGCGTAACAAATAACCGTTCACTGCAACCATTAAACTGAAAGGAGCAGCAAGAGACACGATTAAACAAAATGAAAGCATTCATCTTTAAGGATATTAAAGCCAGAGGAACAGACACATTAATCATCAAGGTAAGATATAAAGATGATCTTACACAACTAACATATTAAAACAAGCAGAATATAGTAGCACAAATGATACTTTGAGTGCTCTCTTGCAGTACGTTCATCACTTCACTAAGACAAAACTTCATATCTGCAGACACCTGATCAGTTCTCTTGAATGACAAGATATATATTCATGCTGCCGTGGGTGGATTGAAAAGTTCAGCCAATCCTGATATATTCTCTCAAATATACCTAAAAAAATGCACACACTGTCCTCCAAACAGATTCTACCTGTAAGGCTAATAGAGTGAATTGAACTGAAATGTGCACCTGCTTTATGAGTCAGTTACATCATTTAATAGCATATATTTCCAAAATTCTCAAAATTATAGAGGCTATGCCGTCTCAGCTAACAAATACAGATCTCAACTGACTCTCTGAAAATGTAAACCCTGCAAATGGACCCACAGATAGATATATATATATATATATATATATATATATATTATTTTTTAGGAGATTGTGGAAGGCTGCTGGAGCTTTTAAGCACATATGTGTTTGTTTTTTTTTCTTTAGCTGTTTACTTAATAGGCCTGAAAGAACAATTCAACCAAACAGTGATCATTGCTCATCATATCCAGAAATAGCACAGCCACTTTGGTTTATGCTTTAATAGACTGAGGAGCAGGCTTAAAAGCCTCTTTGGCCAGCCAGAAGTGGCTACTAAGAGCATTAACAAACTCAAGAGAAAGTGTTATCTGTCCATAACTGCACCTGCATTAGCTTAATGAACAGCAGCATCAAGCTGCCTGATAGGAGAGAAATATCCAGCAGACGTTAATTGGTTACATAACGTGAGAACATGAACTTATACATAATTATTGATTGTCACACTACTTAATAGCCTCTTAGCCTTGGAAATGGCGCTCTTAACTTGCACCCTAATTCATGAAAATATCAATAAATGCTACTTAGAAAGAAGTTGCGAGGTTCAGGTCCTTCAAGGTAAACGTGATTAAGACTAAAGGTTACATTTCTACAAATGTCATCATGACAGCCATTGACAGTATAAAGAATGGACAGCGTATGCGTGACATCAGCCACAGGTTTGTGAAGAGCCGTTTTGAAGCTTAAAATATGTGCTTCTGGTTCTGCTATGTTGGCAGTTCAGCTTC
>CM071613.1:25541957-25560957 GCA_036365135.1 Miichthys miiuy
GGCTCTCACTGCGGCAGGTGGAGGCTGTTTTCGGAACAGATTGCACTGTAGTGTCGGTGGGGAGGACTGGGACCTACTCGGCTCTTACTGCCCGCGACGGAGGCTGCTTTCCCGGTGGAAGTGTAGCGGGGCTGACCTGGTCGTGGCGACTTTTAGATCGAAATTTACCGATTTTTTTAAGTTGTCAAAGACACGACTTAGTGTCGTGTGCGACGTTTTTCCACTGTAATGTCATGGATGCTGTACGATTCTGTTGTGAGATCCTGACCCACCGTGCATCGTGGAAAGTGAAATAGACATTGTAAAGTTACCGTCCCTACTCGGCTCACTGCGGGAGGTGGAGGCTGTTTTCCGGGACAGAGTGCTCCGTAGTGTCGGTAGGGAGGACTGACCAGGTCGTGGTGACTTTTAGATCGAAATTTACCGATTTTTTTTTTTTTTTAAGTTGTCAAAGACACTACTTACTACGTAAGTGTTGTGTGCGATGTTTTTCCACTGTTGTCTAGAGTTTATTATGCTGAACATAATCGCTGTGAAACAAACAAAGTCATGGTTTGCTTTTCTCTGTCTGTCTCAAATAAAACAGGTTAAACCAAATTAATCGTCCCTGTCTTTTTAATGTCATGGATTCTGTACGAGTATGTTGTGACAGAGATCCTGACCCACAGTGCATCGTGGAAAGTGAAATAGACATTGTAAACGTTACCGTCCCTACTCGGTTCTCACTGCGGGAGGTGGAGGCTGTTTTCCGGGACAGAGTGCGCCGTAGTGTCGGTAGGAGGACTGGCCATGCCGGGGTGACTTTTCCACGTATAAATTAATCTATTATTTGCCTCGAAAAGTTTTCAAAGACACTACATACAACAAATTATAAAGTAATTTAGTTCAAGTATCTAAATCATGTCACACAATCATCGTCAGTGAACAGCGAGACCTACTCGGCTCTTTCTGCCCGAGACGGAGGCTGCTTTCCCGGTGGAAGTGAGTCTGTAGAGTCGGTATGGAGGACTGACCGGATCACGGCGACTTTTAGCTCGAAATTCGCCGATTTTTTCCTCTAAAGCTCATTATTGTTATGTGCGATGTTTCTTCTACTGTGGTCTAAAGTGAAGTTTATTATGCTGAATAAAACCGCTGTGAAACAAAGTCATATTTTACCTTCATTTTCACTGTCTGTCTCACACAAACGGAGAAAGAGAAAACACACACACACCCTCAGAGAGAGAGAGACGCAAACATGCTCCTGGTTCTTTGGTTAAAAGTTCATTAACCTCTATTGTGTTGAAGTGGAGGGAGAAATCTGACATGGAGAGATAACACTTAAAGGGAAAAAAGACAACAATGGCAGTATGATGCTGTATAGATAAAAATGACTTTATTGTTCATAAAGCAACAAGTAATATGCAGACAAAAACACATTTTAAGAATTTTTAAGTTTGTTCTATAGTGAGGACACAGCTGAAATTCAAGTCAACACCAGAAAAGTACAAAAGTAACAAAACACAGAAAAAGACAATTTTAAAGACATTAACGCTGATATCCAGTTCACAAATGTCTAGATGATGCTGGTTAAAACATTCATCAAATCAGTGCAAACAAGTCCCACATCATCATACAGCAGTCCTGTTCATTGATCTGCAGCACTGACCCACAATGTCCTGATACATCCACAGATATCAAAGGGACAGTTTGAATGAGCAGCAGTCTTCATGTTGTTGGTTGTGGGTAATCCAGCAGAGAGCTTTACAGCAGTCTGACCAGGTTTTTAAAGTGATGGAAAATTGCTCTCATTATGAGCTTAAGGCACGATGTTATTGACAATACTAGAACACCTACAGTAAATACATTGGTAAAACTGGTGAAGCCAGTGTGCTCTTTGATGGCTGAGGTGATGAACAGCTGTCTGACCATCACTTCACCTCGACTGTCTCTAGAGGCCTCCTGGTCCTCATCCCTCTCTTCAGATCCATTTGATGTTCTCTTCTTCCTCTGAGTCCTTTCAGACAATCCTCTGAGAGAAAGACAAGAAGTTTGGGACACTTATTAAAATACGCTGGTGTTAACTTCCTCCATATTGTTGATATCTGCTCTGTTTTTGTTTTTTTCAAAGCCAATGAGAACAGAGGGTGTTTCATGAAGCTGGTTTGGTGCTAATGTGAGCACACTGAGTCAAACCTGGTTTCACTTCATGATTTTGAACCACTCACATGAGACATCAAGCACTGATCACAACCATTCACAGTGAATAACACGGACAAGACAAAACTAACTTGTCACACATGCCACACCGTAATCTTGCTTCATTAAACTCCCTCAAGTGTTTAAATGTCGATAACAAAAGCTGTGCAGCAAGAGTTTATATTTTAACTTACGGATCGCTCCACTCTTCACAACCAGAACAACAACCAGAACGCAGAGAGCGATGACAACAGTGGTAATGATACCAGCACGGACAGCCTTCATGTGTGCACTGTCTGAAAGAATATCAGAGCAGATGTTGAATTTAGAAAAGGGAAGGTTCAAGGTGATGCAGTTTTCTAGAGAACAACTCAAAGATATTTACCAGACACGGTCACTTCTTCCAGTGGAGGTCTTATTGTGCTGGGTATATCTCTTTGTCTTGTTCTGTTCGTCTCTTTTACTGTTTAAATGACAAAAATACTTTCAGCTAATAATAAATAATTACTGACACATTTCATCATCATCATCCTGAGCAGTTGTACTTTTTCATTTTGCATCTGAACTATACAGATTTAGCTTCGAGGTTCTTACCAACAGTGAGGTTGAAGGTACAACTGGATTTCCGCTTTGGGACAAAGCATCTGTATGGTCCACTGTCAGACGCCTGTACTGAGGAGATCAGCAGTGTCAGGACTCCTCGGCTCAGGTCTTCACGGTTCAGTGTCGCCCTGCCTCTGTATTGATCCATCTGTTCACGAGGATGTTCCTGTTTACCTCGATAGGCGTGGACCTTCTTCTTAAGGTCAACTCTTTCACAAACAATTGTATAATTCTCCATGTTGACCCGAGAATCCATATCACACTCAAGAGTCACATTATCATAAACTTCTGCCTTGATTAGTCGAGTTGGTGAACTGGGACGACTCTCTCCTGTGGAATATATGAATAACAACATGAATGTTAATGCACTAACCTCAGGCTGCTTAAAATCATGTTTATCAAACAAGCAATAAACAGGTGTCATTATGTGTCTGAGAGACAAACTCTGACAGTCAAGATATCAAAAATAATGAAGCATAAACTTACCCAGGATCATTTCTGTAGACAAGATGATCAGAAACATCACAAGTGTCCTCTTCATCCTGAAGTCAGGTTACTCTCTATCTCTGTATAAGAACTACTTCGTGGGATTCAGACAGCCAATAGTAGCTCAGCTCACGCTCAGAAACCGGGAAACACTCACAACTTGTGTGAACACACAAACTCCTCCTGTATTTCGTCTCTCCTCCTCTTTTCTCTTTGTAGGGCTGGTTCGCTGCTGCTTTTCTGCCTTCTGATTGTCCCTCTCTCCGTCTGGGTGGCTGCTTTATGCTCTGAATCTTCGGTTCGGTAAATCTTCGGGTTGGTAAATCTTCGACCATCACTTCACCTCGACTGTCTCTAGAGGCCTCTCCTGGTCCTCATCCTCTCTTCAGATCCATTTGATGTTCTCTTCTTCCCTCTGAGTCCTTTCAGACAATCCTCTGAGAGAAAGACAAGAAGTTTGGGACACTTATTAAAATACGTTGGTGTTAACTTCCCTCCATATTGTTGATATCTGCTCTGTTTTTTTTTTCAAAGCCAATAAGAACAGAGGGGTGTTTCATGAAGCTGGTTTGGTGCTAATGTGAGCACACTGAGTCAAACCAGGTTTCACTTCATGATTTTGAACCACTGACATGAGACATCAAGCACTGATCACAACCATTCACAGTGAATAACACGGACAA
This sequence comes from Miichthys miiuy, assembly GCA_036365135.1. Lineage (NCBI taxonomy): Eukaryota > Metazoa > Chordata > Actinopteri > Sciaenidae > Miichthys > Miichthys miiuy. Next base: position 25,545,908 of record CM071613.1, read on the forward strand.
GACAAAACTAACATGTTGTCACACATGCCACATGTATTCACTGGTAATCTTGCTTCATTAAACACACCTCAAGTGTTTAAATGTTGATAACAAAAAGCTGTGCAGCAAGAGTTTATATTTTAACTTACGGATCGTTCCACTCTTCACAACCAGAACACAGTGAGCGATGACAACAGTGGTAATGATACCAGCACGGACAGCCTTCATGTGTGCACTGTCTGAAAGAATATCAGAGAAGATGTTGAGTTTGGAAAAGGGAAGGTTCAAGGTGATGCAGTTTTCTAGAGAACAACTCAAAGATATTTACCAGACACGTCCGGCTTGGTCACTTCTTCCAGTGGAGGTCTTATTGTGCTGGGTGTATCTCTTTTGTCTTGTTCTGTTCGTCTCTTCTTACTGTTTAAATGACAAAAATACTTTCAGCTAATAATAAATAATTACTGACACATTTCATCATCATCCTGAGCATTTGTACTTTTTCATTTTGCATCTGAACTATACAGATTTAGCTTCGAGGTTCTTACCAACAGTGAGGTTGAAGGTACAACTGGGTTTCCGTTTTGGGACAAAGCATCTATATGGTCCACTGTCAGGTCGTTCGTCTGTGTGTGTGTGTGTGTGTACTCTCTCTCAGCCCGCAAGTCGGCCGGTCGTTCGTCTGGTGTGTGTGTGTGTGTGTGTGTGTGTGTTCTCTTCTGTCTCTCTCTCAGCCCGCAAGTCGGCCGGTCGTTCGTCTGGTGTGTGTGTGTGTGTGTGTGTGTGTGTGTGCTCTCTCTCTCTCAGCCCGCAAGTCGGCCGGTCGTTCGTCTGGTGTGTGTGGTGTCTGAGTGCTTCACCCACCACTGATGCCTGAGTTATTCTGCAGTGACTTGTCGGATTTATACCTATCGGAGTTGAAGCAGCCACGCCTCCCTGGATAGGTACATCTGGTTCGTCTGGTGTGGTTTGTGTGTGTGTGTGTTCTCTCTCTCTCTCTCTCTCTCTCTCTCTCTCTCAGCCCGCAAGTCGGCCGGTCGTTCGTCTGTGTGTGTGTGTGTGTGTGTGTGTGTGTGTGTGTGTGTGTGTGTGTGTCTCTCTCTCTCTCAGCCCGCAAGTCGGCCGGTCGTTCGTCTGTGTGTGTGTGTGTGTGTGCTCTCTCTCAGCCTGCAAGTCTCAGCCCGCAAGTCGGCCTGGTGTGTGTGTGTTCTCTCTCTCTCTCAGCCCGCAAGTCGGCCGGTCGTTCGTCTGTGTGTGTGTGTGTGTGTGTGTGTGTGTGTGTGTTCTCTCTCTCTCAGCCCGCAAGTCCGCCTGGTGTGTGTGTGTGTGTGTGTGTGTTCTCTCTCTCTCTCAGCCCGCAAGTCGGCCGGTCGTCGTCTGGTGTGTGTGTGTGTGTGTGTCTCTCTCTCTCAGCCCGCAAGTCCGCCTGTGTGTGTGTGTGTGTGTGTGTTCTCTCTCTCTCAGCCCGCAAGTCGGCCGGTCGTTCGTCTGGTGTGTGTGTGTGTGTTCTCTCTCTCAGCCCGCAAGTCGGCCGGTCGTTCGTCTGTGTGTGTGTGTGTGTGTGTGTGTGTTCTCTCTCTCTCTCAGCCCGCAAGTGGGCCGGTCGTTTGTGCGTGTGTGTGAATCTCATCGTCTCATTTCTGACTGATAAAATCAAAGACTAGCACAATCACAAAAGATCTAGTCGCCTTTGTCTTATATAAATAAAACATTTCTCTCACACAATCGGAGAGAGAGACGCTAACACGTTCAGTCTGACTCACTCACAGTCAAGTTACTCTCTGCTCTCTATCTCTGTAGAACTACCTCTCTCGCTGTTCCTTCCTGCATAGGAGCGTGGCTGAGTCATAAAAGCAGTTACCCATGAAGAGTACAGTACTAGTCATACAGTACCAACAGTTTAGCTCCCATGGAGGGGAGGAGTTTGGGAGGAGAGAAGTTTTGTAATAAATTGGGGTTTCCCTTTAGCTATAAAAGCTAATGATGTCATAACCTCCGATCAAACACACAGACAGGGATGATGTACAGTAAATAACAACCTTTATTAATAATTAGCAAACGTTCATAAAACATGTGGGGCTCTGATCTGATGGGGAGATGCCGGTCGGGGCGCAGGCTTCTTTCTGGAAGGTCACAACAGCAGGCTCACTCTACAACTTCGTGACAATCCACTACACATCGGCTAGCTTCGCTAGTTTCTAAAGCAGGCTTTAACACAGCACGCAGAGTTCAGACACCACCCCACACACGGCTAACCTGCAGCACATGACATCCATAGACCGCCCACCCTCAGACCCGTCACTCCTGCCCCGGAAACCCTACCACGTCATATAAGATATAAAAATAGGTCGACCTATACATACATACATACATACATACATACATACATACACTAAATGACAAGTATATACAAAAATAGGGTCTGCGCTTGTGCCGCCGTCCAAGTCCCTGGGGCAACGGCTTCGCTGGACGGCGAGGATAGGGACTGGCTGGCGGTCCGGAGGGCACTGTGGCGGCTGCCCAGGAGCGATGGCCACACGGCACTCTACGAAGGCCCTGATCCAACTACAGGAGGCAACCGGCGTCCTCCTGACACATGCAACACTAACTCCCCTGGCTACCTGTCTTCGTCGCCGGCAGCTCTAAATAACTGCGAACGACACCCTCCCCGCTAACAGAGTACCGTGTCGCCGAAGGTGTTGCTCCTCTCCCCATCTCCCTCTATCAAAACTGTCTCTCCCCACACCAACCCTCACAGCTGCACCGCGTCAGTGATTAAGGAGTCCTGCTCCTGACGTCACCACAGTATGAAAAACTCCTCCCCTCCCATACAGTACCAGTCAAAAGAGTCCCTCCAAGCCAGAAAAGTGTTTTCCGGTTTCTGAGCTTTTATGCTCTGAATCTTTGGGTTGGAGATATTCGGTTCCTGGTTCTTCATCTCTCTCTCTGTCGGGCTACTTTTGCTTTTCGGCTCTCACTGCGGCAGGTGGAGGCTGTTTTCCGGAACAGATTGCACTGTAGTGTCGGTGGGGAGGACTGGGACCTACTCGGCTCTTACTGCCCGCGACGGAGGCTGCTTTCCCGGTGGAAGTGTAGCGGGGCTGACCTGGTCGTGGCGACTTTTAGATCGAAATTTACCGATTTTTTTTTGTTGTCAAAGACACGACTTAGTGTCGTGTGCGACGTTTTTCCACTGTAATGTCATGGATGCTGTACGATTCTGTTGTGAGATCCTGACCCACCGTGCATCGTGGAAAGTGAAATAGACATTGTAAAGTTACCGTCCCTACTCGGCTCTCACTGCGGAGGTGGAGGCTGTTTTCCGGGACAGAGTGCTCCGTAGTGTCGGTAGGGAGGACTGACCAGGTCGTGGTGACTTTTAGATCGAAATTTACCGATTTTTTTTTTTTTTTAAGTTGTCAAAGACACTACTTACTACGTAAGTGTTGTGTGCGATGTTTTTCCACTGTTGTCTAGAGTTTATTATGCTGAACATAATCGCTGTGAAACAAACAAAGTCATGGTTTGCTTCTTTTCTCTGTCTGTCTCAAATAAAACAGGTTAAACCAAATCAATCGTCCCTGTCTTTTTAATGTCATGGATTCTGTACGAGTATGTTGTGACAGAGATCCTGACCCACAGTGCATCGTGGAAAGTGAAATAGACATTGTAAACGTTACCGTCCCTACTCGGTTCTCACTGCGGGAGGTGGAGGCTGTTTTCCGGGACAGAGTGCGCCGTAGTGTCGGTAGGGAGGACTGGCCATGCCGGGGTGACTTTTCCACGTATAAATTAATCTATTATTTGCCTCGAAAAGTTTTCAAAGACACTACATACAACAAATTATAAAGTAATTTAGTTCAAGTATCTAAATCATGTCACACAATCATCGTCAGTGAACAGCGAGACCTACTCGGCTCTTTCTGCCCGAGACGGAGGCTGCTTTCCCGGTGGAAGTGAGTCTGTAGAGTCGGTATGGAGGACTGACCGGATCACGGCGACTTTTAGCTCGAAATTCGCCGATTTTTTTCCTCTAAAGCTCATTATTGTTATGTGCGATGTTTCTTCTACTGTGGTCTAAAGTGAAGTTTATTATGCTGAATAAAACCGCTGTGAAACAAAGTCATATTTTACCTTCATTTTCTCACTGTCTGTCTCACACAAACGGAGAAAGAGAAAACACACACACACCCTCAGAGAGAGAGAGAGACGCAAACATGCTCCTGGTTCTTTGGTTAAAAGTTCATTAACCTCTATTGTGTTGAAGTGGAGGGAGAAATCTGACATGGAGAGATAACACTTAAAGGGAAAAAGACAACAATGGCAGTATGATGCTGTATAGATAAAATGACTTTATTGTTCATAAAGCAACAAGTAATATGCAGACAAAAACACATTTTAAGAATTTTTAAGTTTGTTCTATAGTGAGGACACAGCTGAAATTCAAGTCAACACCAGAAAAAGTACAAAAGTAACAAAACACAGAAAAAAAGACAATTTTAAAGACATTAACGCTGATATCCAGTTCACAAATGTCTAGATGATGCTGGTTAAAACATTCATCAAATCAGTGCAAACAAGTCCCACATCATCATACAGCAGTCCTGCTCATTGATCTGCAGCACTGACCCACAATGTCCTGATACATCCACAGATATCAAAGGGACAGTTTGAATGAGCAGCAGTCTTCATGTTGTTGGTTGTGGGTAATCCAGCAGAGAGCTTTACAGCAGTCTGACCAGGTTTTTAAAGTGATGGAAAATTGCTCTCATTATGAGCTTAAGGCACGATGTTATTGACAATACTAGAACACCTACAGTAAATACATTGGTAAAACTGGTGAAGCCAGTGTGCTCTTTGATGGCTGAGGTGATGAACAGCTGTCTGACCATCACTTCACCTCGACTGTCTCTAGAGGCCTCCTGGTCCTCATCCTCTCTTCAGATCCATTTGATGTTCTCTTCTTCCCTCTGAGTCCTTTCAGACAATCCTCTGAGAGAAAGACAAGAAGTTTGGGACACTTATTAAAATACGTTGGTGTTAACTTCCTCCATATTGTTGATATCTGCTCTGTTTTTGTTTTTTCAAAGCCAATGAGAACAGAGGGGTGTTTCATGAAGCTGGTTTGGTGCTAATGTGAGCACACTGAGTCAAACCTGGTTTCACTTCATGATTTTGAACCACTCACATAAGACATCAAGCACTGATCACAACCATTCACAGTGAATAACACGGACAAGACAAAACTAACTTGTCACACATGCCACACCGTTAATCTTGCTTCATTAAACTCCTCAAGTGTTTAAATGTCGATAACAAAAAGCTGTGCAGCAAGAGTTTATATTTTAACTTACGGATCGTTCCACTCTTCACAACCAGAACAACAACCAGAACGCAGAGAGCGATGACAACAGTGGTAATGATACCAGCACGGACAGCCTTCATGTGTGCACTGTCTGAAAGAATATCAGAGCAGATGTTGAATTTAGAAAAAGGGAAGGTTCAAGGTGATGCAGTTTTCTAGAGAACAACTCAAAGATATTTACCAGACACGGTCACTTCTTCCAGTGGAGGTCTCGTTGTGCTGGGTATATCTCTCTTTGTCTTGTTCTGTTCGTCTCTTTTTACTGTTTAAATGACAAAAATACTTTCAGCTAATAATAAATAATTACTGACACATTTCATCATCATCATCCTGAGCAGTTGTACTTTTTCATTTTGCATCTGAACTATACAGATTTAGCTTCGAGGTTCTTACCAACAGTGAGGTTGAAGGTACAACTGGATTTCCGTTTTGGGACAAAGCATCTGTATGGTCCACTGTCAGACGCCTGTACTGAGGAGATCAGCAGTGTCAGGACTCCTCGGCTCAGGTCTTCACGGTTCAGTGTCGTCCTGCCTCTGTATTGATCCATCTGTTCACGAGGATGTTCCTGTTTACCTCGATAGGCGTGGACCTTCTTCTTAAGGTCAACTCTTTCACAAACAATTGTATAATTCTCTATGTTGACCCGAGAATCCATATCACACTGAAGAGTCACATTATCATAAACTTCTGCCTTGATTAGTCGAGTTGGTGAACTGGGACGACTCTCTCCTGTGGAATATATGAACAACAACATGAATGTTAATGCACTAACCTCAGGCTGCTTAAAATCATGTTTATCAAACAAGCAATAAACAGGTGTCATTATGTGTCTGAGAGACAAACTCTGACAGTCAAGATATCAAAAATAATGAAGCATAAACTTACCCAGGATCATTTCTGTAGACAAGATGATCAGAAACATCACAAGTGTCCTCTTCATCCTGAAGTCAGGTTACTCTCTATCTCTGTATAAGAACTACTTCGTGGGATTCAGACAGCCAATAGTAGCTCAGCTCACGCTCAGAAACCGGGAAACACTCACAACTTGTGTGAACACACAAAACTCCTCCTGTATTTCGTCTCTCCTCCTCTTTTCTCTTTGTAGGGCTGGTTCGCTGCTGCTTTTCTGCCTTCTGATTGTCCCTCTCTCCGTCTGGGTGGCTGCTTTATGCTCTGAATCTTCGGTTCGGTAAATCTTCGGGTTGGTAAATCTTCGACCATCACTTCACCTCGACTGTCTCTAGAGGCCTCTCCTGGTCCTCATCCTCTCTTCAGATCCATTTGATGTTCTCTTCTTCCTCTGAGTCCTTTCAGACAATCCTCTGAGAGAAAGACAAGAAGTTTGGGACACTTATTAAAATACGTTGGTGTTAACTTCCTCCATATTGTTGATATCTGCTCTGTTTTTTTTCAAAGCCAATAAGAACAGAGGGGTGTTTCATGAAGCTGGTTTGGTGCTAATGTGAGCACACTGAGTCAAACCAGGTTTCACTTCATGATTTTGAACCACTGACATGAGACATCAAGCACTGATCACAACCATTCACAGTGAATAACACGGACAAGACAAAACTAACATGTTGTCACACATGCCACATGTATTCACTGGTAATCTTGCTTCATTAAACACACCTCAAGTGTTTAAATGTTGATAACAAAAAGCTGTGCAGCAAGAGTTTATATTTTAACTTACGGATCGTTCCACTCTTCACAACCAGAACACAGTGAGCGATGACAACAGTGGTAATGATACCAGCACGGACAGCCTTCATGTGTGCACTGTCTGAAAGAATATCAGAGAAGATGTTGAGTTTGGAAAAGGGAAGGTTCAAGGTGATGCAGTTTTCTAGAGAACAACTCAAAGATATTTACCAGACACGTCCGCTTGGTCACTTCTTCCAGTGGAGGTCTTATTGTGCTGGGTGTATCTCTTTTGTCTTGTTCTGTTCGTCTCTTCTTACTGTTTAAATGACAAAAATACTTTCAGCTAATAATAAATAATTACTGACACATTTCATCATCATCCTGAGCATTTGTACTTTTCATTTTGCATCTGAACTATACAGATTTAGCTTCGAGGTTCTTACCAACAGTGAGGTTGAAGGTACAACTGGGTTTCCGTTTTGGGACAAAGCATCTATATGGTCCACTGTCAGGTCGTTCGTCTGGTGTGTGTGTGTGTACTCTCTCTCAGCCCGCAAGTCGGCCGGTCGTTCGTCTGTGTGTGTGTGTGTGTGTGTGTGTCTCTCTCTCTCTCTCTCTCAGCCCGCAAGTCGGCCGGTCGTTCGTCTGTGTGTGTGTGTGTGTGTGTGTGTGTGTGTGCTCTCTCTCTCTCAGCCCGCAAGTCGGCCGGTCGTTCGTCTGGTGTGTGGTGTCTGAGTGCTTCACCCACCACTGATGCCTGAGTTATTCTGCAGTGACTTGTCGGATTTATACCTATCGGAGTTGAAGCAGCCACGCCCCTGGATAGGTACATCTGGTTCGTCTGGTGTGTTTGTGTGTGTGTGTGTCTCTCTCTCTCTCTCTCTCTCTCTCTCTCTCTCTCTCTCTCTCTCTCTCTCTCTCTCTCTCAGTCGTCGCCGGTCGTCGTCTGGTGTGTGTGTGTGTGTGTGTGTGTGTGTGTGTGTGTGTGTGTGTGTGTGTGTGTGTGTGTGCTCTCTCTCAGCCCGCAAGTCGGCCGGTCGTTCGTCTGGTGTGTGTGTGTGTGTGCTCTCTCTCAGCCTGCAAGTCTCAGCCCGCAAGTCGGCCTGGTGTGTGTGTGTGTCTCTCTCTCTCTCAGCCCGCAAGTCGGCCGGTCGTTCGTCTGTGTGTGTGTGTGTTCTCTCTCTCAGCCCGCAAGTCGGCCGGTCGTTCGTCTGGTGTGTGTGTGTGTGTGTGTGTGTGTGTGTGTTCTCTCTCTCTCAGCCCGCAAGTCCGCCTGTGTGTGTGTGTGTGTGTGTCTCTCTCTCTCTCAGCCCGCAAGTCGGCCGGTCGTTGTCTGTGTGTGTGTGTGTGTGTGTGTGTTCTCTCTCTCTCTCAGCCCGCAAGTCCGCCTGTGTGTGTGTGTGTGTGTGTGTGTGTTCTCTCTCTCTCAGCCCGCAAGTCGGCCGGTCGTTCGTCTGTGTGTGTGTGTGTTCTCTCTCTCTCAGCCCGCAAGTCGGCCGGTCGTTCGTCTGGTGTGTGTGTGTGTGTGTGTGTGTGTGTGTGTGTGTGTTCTCTCTCTCTCTCAGCCCGCAAGTGGGCCGGTCGTTTGTGCGTGTGTGTGAATCTCATCGTCTCATTTCTGACTGATAAAATCAAAGACTAGCACAATCACAAAAGATCTAGTCGCCTTTGTCTTATATAAATAAAACATTTCTCTCACACAATCGGAGAGAGAGACGCTAACACGTTCAGTCTGACTCACTCACAGTCAAGTTACTCTCTCTGCTCTCTATCTCTGTAGAACTACCTCTCTCGCTGTTCCTTCCTGCATAGGAGCGTGGCTGAGTCATAAAAGCAGTTACCCATGAAGAGTACAGTACTAGTCATACAGTACCAACAGTTTAGCTCCCATGGAGGGAGGAGTTTGGGAGGAGAGAAGTTTTGTAATAAATTGGGGTTTTCCTTTAGCTATAAAAGCTAATGATGTCATAACCTCCGATCAAACACACAGACAGGGATGATGTACAGTAAATAACAACCTTTATTAATAATTAGCAAACGTTCATAAAACATGTGGGGGCTCCGATCTGATGGGGAGATGCCGGTCGGGGGCGCAGGCTTCTTTCTGGAAGGTCACAACAGCAGGCTCACCTCTACAACTTCGTGACAATCCACTACACATCGGCTAGCTTCGCTAGTTTCTAAAGCAGGCTTTAACACAGCACGCAGAGTTCAGACACCACCCCACACACGGCTAACCTGCAGCACATGACATCCATAGACCGCCCACCCTCAGACCCGTCACTCCTGCCCCGGAAACCCTACCACGTCATATAAGATATAAAAATAGGTCGACCTATACATACATACATACATACATACATACATACACTAAATGACAAGTATATACAAAAATAGGGTCTGCGCTTGTGCCGCCGTCCAAGTCCCCGGGCAACGGCTTCGCTGGACGGCGAGGATAGGGACTGGCTGGCGGTCCGGAGGGCACTGTGGCGGCTGCCCAGGAGCGATGGCCACACGGCACTCTCTACGAAGGCCCTGATCCAACTACAGGAGGCAACCGGCGTCCTCCTGACACATGCAACACTAACTCCCCTGGCTACCTGTCTTCGTCGCCGGCAGCTCTAAATAACTGCGAACGACACCCTCCCGCTAACAGAGTACCGTGTCGCCGAAGGTGTTGCTCCTCTCTCCCCTATCTCCTCTATCAAAACTGTCTCTCCCCACACCAACCCTCACAGCTGCACCGCGTCAGTGATTAAGGAGTCCTGCTCCTGACGTCACCACAGTATGAAAACTCCTCCCTCCCATACAGTACCAGTCAAAAGAGTCCCTCCAAGCCAGAAAAGTGTTTTCCGGTTTCTGAGCTTTTATGCTCTGAATCTTTGGGTTGAGATATTCGGTTCCTGGTTCTTCATCTCTCTCTGTCGGGCTACTTTTGCTTTTCGGCTCACTGCGGCAGGTGGAGGCTGTTTTCCGGAACAGATTGTACTGTAGTGTCGGTGGGGAGGACTGGGACCTACTCGGCTCTTACTGCCCGCGACGGAGGCTGCTTTCCCGGTGGAAGTGTAGCGGGGCTGACCTGGTCGTGGCGACTTTTAGATCGAAATTTACCGATTTTTTTTTGTTGTCAAAGACACGACTTAGTGTCGTGTGCGACGTTTTTCCACTGTAATGTCATGGATGCTGTACGATTCTGTTGTGAGATCCTGACCCACCGTGCATCGTGGAAAGTGAAATAGACATTGTAAAAGTTACCGTCCCTACTCGGCTCTCACTGCGGGAGGTGGAGGCTGTTTTCCGGGACAGAGTGCTCCGTAGTGTCGGTAGGGAGGACTGACCAGGTCGTGGTGACTTTTAGATCGAAATTTACCGATTTTTTTTTTTTTTTAAGTTGTCAAAGACACTACTTACTACGTAAGTGTTGTGTGCGATGTTTTTCCACTGTTGTCTAGAGTTTATTATGCTGAACATAATCGCTGTGAAACAAACAAAGTCATGGTTTGCTTCTTTTTCTCTGTCTGTCTCAAATAAAACAGGTTAAACCAAATTAATCGTCCCTGTCTTTTTAATGTCATGGATTCTGTACGAGTATGTTGTGACAGAGATCCTGACCCACAGTGCATCGTGGAAAGTGAAATAGACATTGTAAACGTTACCGTCCCTACTCGGTTCTCACTGCGGGAGGTGGAGGCTGTTTTCCGGGACAGAGTGCGCCGTAGTGTCGGTAGGGAGGACTGGCCATGCCGGGGTGACTTTTCCACGTATAAATTAATCTATTATTTGCCTCGAAAAGTTTTCAAAGACACTACATACAACAAATTATAAAGTAATTTAGTTCAAGTATCTAAATCATGTCACACAATCATCGTCAGTGAACAGCGAGACCTACTCGGCTCTTTCTGCCCGAGACGGAGGCTGCTTTCCCGGTGGAAGTGAGTCTGTAGAGTCGGTATGGAGGACTGACCGGATCACGGCGACTTTTAGCTCGAAATTCGCCGATTTTTTCCTCTAAAGCTCATTATTGTTATGTGCGATGTTTCTTCTACTGTGGTCTAAAGTGAAGTTTATTATGCTGAATAAAACCGCTGTGAAACAAAGTCATATTTTACCTTCATTTTCTCACTGTCTGTCTCACACAAACGGAGAAAGAGAAAACACACACACACCCTCAGAGAGAGAGAGACGCAAACATGCTCCTGGTTCTTTGGTTAAAAGTTCATTAACCTCTATTGTGTTGAAGTGGAGGAGAAATCTGACATGGAGAGATAACACTTAAAGGGAAAAAGACAACAATGGCAGTATGATGCTGTATAGATAAAAATGACTTTATTGTTCATAAAGCAACAAGTAATATGCAGACAAAAACACATTTTAAGAATTTTTAAGTTTGTTCTATAGTGAGGACACAGCTGAAATTCAAGTCAACACCAGAAAAAGTACAAAAGTAACAAAACACAGAAAAAGACAATTTTAAAGACATTAACGCTGATATCCAGTTCACAAATGTCTAGATGATGCTGGTTAAAACATTCATCAAATCAGTGCAAACAAGTCCCACATCATCATACAGCAGTCCTGCTCATTGATCTGCAGCACTGACCCACAATGTCCTGATACATCCACAGATATCAAAGGGACAGTTTGAATGAGCAGCAGTCTTCATGTTGTTGGTTGTGGGTAATCCAGCAGAGAGCTTTACAGCAGTCTGACCAGGTTTTAAAGTGATGGAAAATTGCTCTCATTATGAGCTTAAGGCACGATGTTATTGACAATACTAGAACACCTACAGTAAATACATTGGTAAAACTGGTGAAGCCAGTGTGCTCTTTGATGGCTGAGGTGATGAACAGCTGTCTGACCATCACTTCACCTCGACTGTCTCTAGAGGCCTCTCCTGGTCCTCATCCCTCTCTTCAGATCCATTTGATGTTCTCTTCTTCCCTCTGAGTCCTTTCAGACAATCCTCTGAGAGAAAGACAAGAAGTTTGGGACACTTATTAAAATACGTTGGTGTTAACTTCCTCCATATTGTTGATATCTGCTCTGTTTTTGTTTTTTCAAAGCCAATGAGAACAGAGGGTGTTTCATGAAGCTGGTTTGGTGCTAATGTGAGCACACTGAGTCAAACCTGGTTTCACTTCATGATTTTGAACCACTCACATAAGACATCAAGCACTGATCACAACCATTCACAGTGAATAACACGGACAAGACAAAACTAACTTGTCACACATGCCACACCGTAATCTTGCTTCATTAAACCCCTCAAGTGTTTAAATGTCGATAACAAAAGCTGTGCAGCAAGAGTTTATATTTTAACTTACGGATCGCTCCACTCTTCACAACCAGAACAACAACCAGAACGCAGAGAGCGATGACAACAGTGGTAATGATACCAGCACGGACAGCCTTCATGTGTGCACTGTCTGAAAGAATATCAGAGCAGATGTTGAATTTAGAAAAGGGAAGGTTCAAGGTGATGCAGTTTTCTAGAGAACAACTCAAAGATATTTACCAGACACGGTCACTTCTTCCAGTGGAGGTCTCGTGCTGGGTATATCTCTCTTTGTCTTGTTCTGTTCGTCTCTTTTACTGTTTAAATGACAAAAATACTTTCAGCTAATAATAAATAATTACTGACACATTTCATCATCATCATCCTGAGCAGTTGTACTTTTTCATTTTGCATCTGAACTATACAGATTTAGCTTCGAGGTTCTTACCAACAGTGAGGTTGAAGGTACAACTGGATTTCCGCTTTGGGACAAAGCATCTGTATGGTCCACTGTCAGACGCCTGTACTGAGGAGATCAGCAGTGTCCTCGGCTCAGGTCTTCACGGTTCAGTGTCGCCCTGCCTCTGTATTGATCCATCTGTTCACGAGGATGTTCCTGTTTACCTCGATAGGCGTGGACCTTCTTCTTAAGGTCAACTCTTTCACAAACAATTGTATAATTCTCTATGTTGACCCGAGAATCCATATCACACTGAAGAGTCACATTATCATAAACTTCTGCCTTGATTAGTTGAGTTGGTGAACTGGGACGACTCTCTCCTGTGGAATATATGAACAACAACATGAATGTTAATGCACTAACCTCAGGCTGCTTAAAATCATGTTTATCCAACAAGCAATAAACAGGTGTCATTATGTGTCTGAGAGACAAACTCTGACAGTCAAGATATCAAAAATAATGAAGCATAAACTTACCCAGGATCATTTCTGTAGACAAGATGATCAGAAACATCACAAGTGTCCTCTTCATCCTGAAGTCAGGTTACTCTCTATCTCTGTATAAGAACTACTTCGTGGGATTCAGACAGCCAATAGTAGCTCAGCTCACGCTCAGAAACCGGGAAACACTCACAACTTGTGTGAACACACAAAACTCCTCCTGTATTTCGTCTCTCCTCCTTTTCTCTTTGTAGGGCTGGTTCGCGGCTGCTTTTCTGCCTTCTGATTGTCCCTCTCTCCGTCTGGGTGGCTGCTTTATGCTCTGAATCTTCGGTTTGGTAAATCTTCGGGTTGGTAAATCTTCGGTTCCTGGTTCTTCATCTCTCTCTCTGTCGGGCTACTTTTGCTATTCGGCTCTCACTGCGGCAGGTGGAGGCTGTTCTCCGTAATGTTTTCCGGAGTGCACTGTAGTGTCGGTGGGGAGGACTGGGACCTACTCGGCTCTTACTGCCCGCGACGGAGGCTGCTTTCCCGGTGGAAGTGTAGCGGGGCTGACCTGGTCGTGGCGACTTTTAGATCGAAATTTACCGATTTTTTTTTTGTTGTCAAAGACACGACTTAGTGTCGTGTGCGACGTTTTTCCACTGTAATGTCATGGATGCTGTACGATTCTGTTGTGAGATCCTGACCCACCGTGCATCGTGGAAAGTGAAATAGACATTGTAAAGTTACCGTCCCTACTCGGCTCTCACTGCGGGAGGTGGAGGCTGTTTTCCGGGACAGAGTGCTCCGTAGTGTCGGTAGGGAGGACTGACCAGGTCGTGGTGACTTTTAGATCGAAATTTACCGATTTTTTTTTTTTTAAGTTGTCAAAGACACTACTTACTACGTAAGTGTTGTGTGCGATGTTTTTCCACTGTTGTCTAGAGTTTATTATGCTGAACATAATCGCTGTGAAACAAACAAAGTCATGGTTTGCTTTTTCTCTGTCTGTCTCAAATAAAACAGATTAAACCAAATTAATCGTCCCTGTCTTTTTAATGTCATGGATGCTGTACGAGTATGTTGTGACAGAGATCCTGACCCACAGTGCATCGTGGAAAGTGAAATAGACATTGTAAACGTTACCGTCCCTACTCGGTTCTCACTGCGGAGGTGGAGGCTGTTTTCCGGGACAGAGTGCGCCGTAGTGTCGGTAGGGAGGACTGGCCATGCCGGGGTGACTTTTCCACGTATAAATTAATCTATTATTTGCCTCGAAAAGTTTCCAAAGACACTACATACAACAAATTATAAAGTAATTTAGTTCAAGTATCTAAATCATGTCACACAATCATCGTCAGTGAACAGCGAGACCTACTCGGCTCTTTCTGCCCGAGACGGAGGCTGCTTTCCCGGTGGAAGTGAGTCTGTAGAGTCGGTATGGAGGACTGACCGGATCACGGCGACTTTTAGCTCGAAATTCGCCGATTTTTTCCTCTAAAGCTCATTACTGTTATGTGCGATGTTTCTTCTACTGTGGTCTAAAGTGAAGTTTATTATGCTGAATAAAACCGCTGTGAAACAAACAAAGTCATATTTTACCTTCATTTTCTCACTGTCTGTCTCACACAAACGGAGAAAGAGAAAACACACACACACCCTCAGAGAGAGAGAGACGCAAACATGCTCCTGGTTCTTTGGTTAAAAGTTCATTGACCTCTATTGTGTTGAAGTGGAGGAGAAATCTGACATGGAGAGATAACACTTAAAGGGAAAAAAGACAACAATGGCAGTATGATGCTGTATAGATAAAAATGACTTTATTGTTCATAAAGCAACAAGTAATATGCAGACAAAAACACATTTTAAGAATTTTTAAGTTTGTTCTATAGTGAGGACACAGCT
>CM071613.1:25561457-25579457 GCA_036365135.1 Miichthys miiuy
GTACCGACCCTGGACTGTTAATAAACCGCCTCTCCACACCTGTCTGTCTCTGGTCTGCTCTGTGGGTCCAGTTGTCAATATAATGGTTCTGTCTGTACCTGACAGAACCATTATATTGCTATAGGCCTAGACTAGCAGGACTTCTCATGGTACACTGAGCTCTTCCTTTCTTTTCGCTCTCTCTATCTGTACACATGTCCCATTGATGCATTTAACTAACTTAGCTTCACTTTTCTCATGAATCATGGATACACTGAGATTGTCAATTGGTGGAGGCAGTAGTCAAATTTTCTGTGCCATGCATGT
Source organism: Miichthys miiuy (assembly GCA_036365135.1). Classification (NCBI taxonomy): domain Eukaryota; kingdom Metazoa; phylum Chordata; class Actinopteri; family Sciaenidae; genus Miichthys; species Miichthys miiuy. The sequence goes on from CM071613.1 coordinate 25,561,764, forward strand.
GTTTTCTCTAGAACTAAAGATTGTAGAACAACTTTTAACTGTTTCTCAGTTGCTTTTACCGTCATTTGTCTACTCTTCCTTCTGCCTGAAGTTTAAAAATATTTGCAGTTCATTATGTAATAATAAGAACATCATGTAATAATGAATAATAAGTAATTATTAAATAATTGGAAACACCAGTGATATCACTGCAGTTGTGGTCTTGAACTGTCCAGAGTCCTCTTTGTCAGAGTCTAAGACAAGGCCGTAGTTAAAAAAAATACAGTCGTTTCTGAGACCTTCAAAAAGTGATCTTGAGTCTCCAATACTACACTCCTACAGCCACAGTAGAGACTATTTGAGGTTGCGAGCTTAAAACATCTTAATCCTGTGCCAATCCCTCTTGCAGATCTTGATATACATAGTTTAGTATAAAAGTCATACTTACCTACTAACCTACTGTTGGCACTAGAGGAAAGGTAAGTAATCGCCAAAGACAGTAGGCTTCATCCTCTGAGGACAATAAATATCTTCATGACAATCCAGACAACAGATACTCAAATATTTAACTCTGGATCAAAGTGTCATCTGAAATGTTTTGGTACTACCTTAGCTTCCAAAGTGGGATAATAAGAATTTTTATCATAGGATGATGCTTGTGGAGGGGGCGTGGTGCATCAGCTGCAGAAGAGAGGTGTGGAGAGGGCTCAGGAGAGCAGCGCCAGGTGAGGTGATTAGCACACCGGTAGCGAACTGTCTGATCACTCTCCCTCTTTTTCCAACACGGTAGCGTGCTGGACCAGGAAGCAGGGGGCAGAAGACGAGAGACACACCGCAGACGGCAGCAAGAGGCCTGCGAACGGCTGCCGAGTGTGTCTAAGTGTGGTATAGACCAAAAAGCAAATAAAATCCTATAAGAAACGGGCATGACTCTCACTCTTTGTGCTGAGAGAACCCTAGTGGCAGTCAGCATGTCACAATGCTATATTTACATATTGCTAAGCATTTCCTTGATTTTAAGCTATCCCCCACTAGGTTTGGCTCTGTGTTGAGATTAGAAGGTGAAATTAGCAACCTTTATTTTCTATTACTTGCATTTTCTATTACTTGCACACTTTCCAATGAATGAGTACCATGCAGCCCTGCAACCACTACAACCCAGAAATACAAACATTATACCACAATCCTCAACCTTATGCTTTACTTCCTGTGTCCCTCAGTAGGTAATGGTTTGCTCCATTACATACAATATTTTGTATGTAAAAACAACTAAAAATAATCTAGCATTTCTTAAAGATACCAAGTATTCGGAGAGATTATAGAAAGATGATGTCATTCACAAAATGGCCTCTAGCTTCCAATGAAGCAGTAAGAGGAACCAAGCCTTGTAATTTTTTAGCCTTCCACTGTGGAGGAATGATAGATGAGGCAGGCTGGGTCACTCAGAGTGCTTCCCCCCAAAGGGCCAGCTGCACCTTTCTCTTGTCTGGTCTCCTTTTAAGACCATGAAAGCTGCAAGCATGAGAGAGACAGAGCAGCTCTGCATGTTTATTTCCTTTTGGTTTTGGTAAGAGATCAAGTGCGTGTATGGGAGTGGGAGTTCCTTTTAATTCATCCCTTGATTCTTGCATATAAAATTCACCAGTACTGCTGTAAAAATGTCTTTTGGCATTCTAACCTTCTACCTACCTACTATCTTTTCCAGCAGGACTACTGAATAATTGCAGGTCAGTTTTTGTCCTGTTTTTGTTCAGTTTTGATCTAGAGAGAAAAGAAAAAAATAAATGGGATGCTGTTTGTGGAAACCTCTCAGCGAATAGTAAAAATGTAATCATAGATATGGTAAAGAACATCCAGGGTGCTTTGCAACATTTGTAAAATTTTTCCTTTGGGCTCAAAATGCATTGTTATGTGTATTCTGTTAAATAATTCTGCATGTTAAGATATTTTATTTTTGAAAGGCTTTCTGTCAAACAGGATAACTCCAAGGATATTATCATTATCATTATTTCCTCAGAAGACTCTGTATGCCCAGGTTCAGAAGTACTCGTAATGAGAAACTAATGTGAATTTGGTGGAGTGGCCCTGTTCAATCATGATCATAAATATGTTTATGTATGTTTGTTCATCAATTTGAACATTAAACAGACATTCTATGAATATGGAAGAATGTCGTCGTAAAGCTGAGAGGCAGAGTCAGTTCCTCACGATAGCTGCTGTCAAGTCTGCCTTGAACTATGGAGACGAACAGCACCTTCTCATAAAAACACAAACAACTTTTATACCACATATTCAGATGTCAAGCATCTGCCAGCCATGTGTGGAGGAAAGATGCTTTCTTTTCAGGTGGCATGTGTGTTAACGCATAAACGATGTAACTTTAGAGTGAGCTGCAGGTGTTCCATACTGCTGTGCTGAAGCAGTGCTGCACGGAAGGCTGTAGTAACTGATTTTGACTCCAAACATTGTGAAGTCATACACAGCTTTCTGGATGTGGATTTCATTTGGGTCTTTTTATGCCCAGCAATGAAAAAAAATAGTGATTAAAGTAACAATGTATGCATACTGTTTGCAATGTTTCCTCGTAATTATGAATCAGCATGCTGGTTTTTACAAGAATCTAAGAAGTACTGATATTTTGTAATCATGAAATGATTGAGATTAAGTTCTCATAATTATAAGATTATTTTCTCTGTATGAGATATTTATTTTGAAATTGGGACAGCTTCATCTTATAATTCTCAGATAGTAAGTTGTATTTACAAGATATGCAAGTAAGATAATATAGATAATTACAAGAAAACTCTTTGGTTTGGTTAAATGCATCTGCAGTTGTGTAGATCGGCAGTGATAAAATGAAATGTGTGATTGAGGTAGTTTTATTTCATAACCAAATTCCTCAATCTCTCATTGTTGACTGAAACTGAAACAGGATAATATATAAAATATTTGGGCTGGGTGATATGCCTATAAAAATATCTCTATAAACACATTTTCCTTAAAAGGTACAGTGTGTAAGATTCGCTGTTCGCTAGATTATGTAATTTCCGACAGCGTTTGAAAGCTATTCGCTAGATTATGTAATTTCGATTGTGTTTGAACGCAACACTCCTCGTTCGCAAAACTACGACTTGTTCGCCGAGCTAAAAGCGACCCCTGAAGGCTGAAGGCTATGCGATCAATTTTGTGTCAAAAGTTGAAAGAATTCTTTTAAAACAGCAAGCAAAAATTACAACTCAAAATACCAAATAAAAACAATAAAAAGAATAAAAAGTTCTAACAATGTCATCACCGGCACGACACAGTGCACCTGCTACTATGGCTATGATCCCCTGAAGAATGGAGTTTATTTTAAACTCAATAAAATATTTACAATAATAAGTAGTAATTAGTAGTAGTTGTTTCAATCTAAGGTGATGATTTCTTATGGGTTAACAGAAAAGATTGCTGGCCCTTTGACACAAAAAAAATGTATTTATTTAGAACTAAATAAAATATTTTGAATTAAGTATACAATTCACAAGACTAGTAAAATAAATATGACCATACATCTTTAAAACAATCGTTAGTTGCAACCCTACTTTACACGCCTGTTAGTATCCTAGAAACCTGGATCAGGTCTTCACACGCATGTAAACAGGCAGACTGTGAAAAACATGACATCTTCATCTGACTGTTGTAACCACGACAACCACCACAAGCGTTTTGGCTAACGGTCACCAGTTAACACGGTCGCTCGTTAAGCTGTAACACCGGTGTTTTGGTCATTCTCAGTTAGCACAGGCTAAACAAGCTGTGTCACTTCCTTCATTAAACACCATCACAGCAGAAACACGAACACACCTGAACAAAGTGTTATCTGTAGCTAGCGTTAGCTCGTTAGCTCTGTGATTAAAGTCTCCTTTGATCTCTCGCAGCTAGCGGAGCAGCGCTGCTGATGTTGCTAACGCTAATTAGCAACGTTAACGAGACATTGCCGTCTCGTCTTGGAACACGCAGGCGTGGTTTACAGGGGGCGTGGTTTGTAGCGGCTTCGACTATATAGCACTAACAACATAGTTATATGCATAGATATATACACGGATATGCCGCATTCGGGCTTCTCAGGCATGTTAACACGACCACCATCTTTGGCCGGGGCTTCTGACAAGCAGTGAGATGGTCAGACAGGTCTGACAGCTGTGCATCTGGCAAAATGCCAGACTTTTGTGGTGCGTACGGATGTTCCCATGAAAGGGAATGCCGAAACGAAGAAACATGGAATAACATTTCACAAGTAAGAAGTTGTTTTATATTATTTAACTGTTATTAACGTGTTGAATTTGATGTATCTCTTAAGTTAACATAAATGAAACTAGCTTATTACTAGTTTATGTCAGGACAAGAAAACAAAAGACGTTTTTGTTTGTAAGATGATTTGGCAACCAATCACTGTATATAATTGTGCTAAGTAGGCCATGTTATTCCTGAATTATCTATTAAATCAGTTTCATGGCACTAACATTAACGTTAACTGCTAACATAAGTTATGTACCTGAATTGTAGCTAATCACTGCTAATTGTAGCACAGACAATTTAATTGCAGTCTCACCACTGTTCTGAATACCTACCAGGAACAGCCTTAAAAACAAAATCAAAATCACACCTGAAATAGGTTTGAACTGTTCAGGCAGGATCATGCTTTCTCTCCAGCTCAAAGAGAATTCGCTTTAACCCTGCATTTGCATGGACCAAAAAGCATGACAGTATGTGTTGTGGTGTTTACACATTATCAATTGTTTTACCTGAAACAGATGGTTGCAGACTGTGGATGGAAAGCCTGGTTTAAACACTGCGCTTCTGGATATGCTGCAAAAGAGAAAAAACGAAGACCCAGACCGATTCTCACAACAATGCCTAATGCTGGATGGCATGGCCATCAGGCGACAGATCCAATATGACGCGCATACGCAAAAGATGAAAGGCTTTGTCGACCTAGGAGATGGCTTAGATGAGACCAGTGTGGCAAGTGAAGCCCTTGTTTTTATGGTTGTGGGACTCCAAGGCCACTGGAAGATGCCAATAGCCAGAGGCGGTCCTGGCTACATTTACGTCCTGGGCGAACTACCCCCCCCCCCAACAACAACCTACCCCAACCCCTGCACTGACACAACAATGTTTTAGATTTGTATTACTTTATTATATATAAAAGGTAACAAGAACACACAAAACACAAGATAAATAAATGAAATACAGTATATAAACACCAATGTAAATTACACAAATCCTTCATCACAGAATCCACCATGTTTGCAAAATCCCTGAAGAAGGCTAAAAAAAATAAAATAAATAACTACAAAAAAAAAAAGATTCATCCTCCATGGCCATGTCTGTGGCTGCTGTGGAAGCACCTGACTCCTCACTTTGGCCAGTGGGTGCTCCAGAGGTAAGATACAATATGTAAGTTAGATCACACTTACATCACACATGCATCAGTTACCCAATTAAAATGAGCATAATGCACATTTTAATAACATTTGTTAACATCCTATAAACTAAGCATAACACACTGCAAATGATTTAAAAGCTATATCACATGTAGCTTACAAAATGCCATGTCAATGTATATTAGAAGTTATTTAAGTTAGCATATAGTGTACAGTAATAAAAAATTCCACAGTCAGGACGTCTGTGTGAATTTGCACTTGTGTTGCAAACACAAACCAGACTAGGCTGCCTATGGGTGGAATTAGTTGCATGACATGATGCTTCAATTCTAATAGTTGCTAGTTCAGCAAAACTAAATCTGACCAAATACAGTCATCTTCTGTGGCTAATAGCAACATATTAGCAAGAGGCTAATAAATGGCTTATAGCCTACTGTCACTCAGTCACTCATAGAAATCTGCATACCTTTATCTTTTGCCCGTTTCTCCTCTTCTTCTTTTTCTGAACTGGGCACCTGATGGCTTCTTTGGTCTTTTACTTTGGTCCATGATGAAGACTTGACATCATTAACCACTATACCTTTGCCAACACCGTCGGTTCGCCCGTCAATCAACCGGAGTCACGTGAGTCATGTAGATGACTGAACAGATTTTTTTTTTTAATTTTTCACATAACCCAATTAATTACATGTAGGTATATGGGTCTATGCTAATTTTAGGAATGAAATACAATTTATTTGGAAGCAGTTTGTGTTGTGTGGCCTGGGATCAGTCTATTGCCCGCCCCCCGCCCCCCTGCCTCTTCTGACACACACACAATGACTCTCAGCAGCAAGTTGATGTGACAATGAGGGCGCCCACTCCACTAACGTGACATGGAAATGAGCGGTATAGAAAACTGTTTTTTTTTTTGTTTTTTTTCAGGCGCCGTGCGCCCTCACATAGATTGCGCCCCGGGCGGTCGCCCACATTGCCCATAGCAAAAACCGGCCCTGCCAATAGCCTACTTCCTTATCAAGTCTCTGACACCAGACACCCAAATGGTCCTGCTGCAGCATGCCTTGAAGGCACTACATAAGCGAGGCATAAAGGTAGTCTGTGTGACAATGGATGGACATTTGTCCAACATCAGCATGTGTACTATGCTTGGATGCCAGCTCAAGCTCAGTCCTCTGGAGCCACTTATTTCAGAACTTCAGAACTTATTTCGCCCACCCATCTTCCGGCAAAAAAGTGTTTTTGATGATGGACAAATGCCACATGTTAAAACTGACCAGAAACATGTTGCATGCATACAGTTCTATTAACAGCCCTGTTGGAGTAGTGAAATGGAGCTAGTTCATCAGATCTTAATGTAGTCCAGGAAAAGAGGGTCTGCATGCTGCCAACAGGATCACAAGCAAGCACATCAACTTCATCAACCAGAAGATGAAGGTGCAGGGCTTAAATTTCTCAGGCATAGTGCACTTTAAATGAATATAATACTTGATTCAATATATTGTACACAATTTTTCCTCACAGGATCACGTTTTTTCTTGCTTTAACTCCTGAAGGTGTCCCTGGCAGCCCAGACACTGAGTCGGTCTGTAGCAAAAGCTCTTCATATGCTGCAGGAAGCTGGCTATCCCCAGTTCAAGGATTGCTCTCCAACAGTTGGATTTATTGAGGTCATTAGTACTTCACTTCTACTTCAGTACTACTACTTTTCAGTATTGTGTAAATTCAATTTTTAAGGAAACAGAGCTGCAACAATTAGTTGATTAATTAATTAGTTGATTGACAGGAAATGTATCTGCAACAATTTTGATAATCTATTAATCTAAGTTGATTATCAAACAAGAATGTAAATCATAACCAGAAGCAACAGTAACAATAAGGAATATTTGTGTTTTAGGTGATCGACAGATTGTTGTTTTTTCTCATAAGTAAGCTAAATGCCACTATTAGACCTGTCAGAATCTTTATATTGCAAAGATTTTCTTAAACAGCAGGACCAGTTGGTGCCAGGGAAAATATTTTGTGTTGATTTTACATGTTGGCAAATTGTTCATTTTTCAAACATCAACCATCTCACAGGACTATGTAAACAGTCAAATAAATGGTAATAGAAATCAGTGATAAGACCAAAGGGGCTGTTAAGTTTTCAGTAGTCAAGTAAAAAGATGCATGCAGAGTGCATGGGCTCCCTTGTTGTCAATTGAAAAACTCCGATTGACCTAAGGCAATTGCTTCAGAAATACTTACTCTTTAAAAATTCTGTGGTGTTGAATTTTATGTTCATTGCATTTTCTTTGACGTGTTAAAAAAAAAATCTTTTTATGTTCCAGTGTTGTGTTCTTTGGTACCTTTATCCAGTTCATTACTTGAAAAATGTTGGGCATTTCACATCAGAGGTAAGTAAGTTTGAGTGGTGCATTTTGTATCAAAATGGCAAGAGGAAAAGATCTAAGTAACTTTTCGTTTTTGGGGCATGGATGGCAGGACTGTAAGACTGCTCACTAAGCCTAAGCTATACCTTACTTAAGACACTTTGTCAGTTTTTCCTTTGATTTGTCACCCATCTGGTATGTTCTAGTTAAAATTATATTTAGTTAGTTGAAGGCTTTATACCGTACATATTTGAATACTGACATTTTTCTAGATTTCTTTTTTTTTTTTTTGTAATTAACTTTTTATTGATTCCATTCAGCATTATTCCATTAACATTCAACATCTCACACATATGTTTTCCATGTATGTAGATCATGCAAATACTTCACACCAGGGATCATAGACGTAGCCTAAATAGACTAAACTTCACAATTAAACACAAAATTCAGTATACTACATATGAGTACATTTTTCCCTACTATCCACATTTCCCCTCATGTAAAGACCTTTCACTCCTGATGAAGGAAAATGCCGAACACAATCTTGTAAACATTAAACATTTAAAATGTGTAGCCAGAACCAAGGGGGTCCATAGGATCCATTGTTTTTACCAGATAAAGTCTGTTCTAAATGGTGTTACAAAATCAACCCAGTTATTCCATAAAATCTTACATTTATCTGATTCTAGTCTAACTGAGAAAGTCAACTTTTCCATTATAAAAATATTATGCATCACTTCAACCCAATCCTCCATTTTAGGCACCTCCGTTTTCAGCCACTTCCTGGTGATGGCTTTTTACCTGCCACTAACATTGTCCTGAATAAGTATTTATCCCCTGAATTCATTATTCTCTGGTTCCCTTTTCCCAAGTACAAACACACCAAAGTAAACGGAAGTTCCACTTTCAAAATTTTCTCCATGCTTTTCTTTAACTCTTGCCAATAAGGTATGATAGAGGGCATCCCAGGAGATATGGAAATGATTTGCACTATTTTCTCCACATAGTCTCCAACATCTCCTATCACGAGATTTATGTTGTGCTGGTGTAATAAAATATCTGACTATATTTTGCCAACCATATTCTCTCCATGAGAGAGAACATGTTGTCTTCTATTGTTGTTCATTGATCTCTTCCCACTCCTCCTCTGATAACATCTGTCCCCCCTCCTTCTCCCACTTCTCTTTTATATATAATGTATTATAACCTTTTAAATTCTCCACTTCTTTATACAATTTTGAGATTAATTTCTTGCCCGGATCTGATTCATATGCTAAAATAAATATTTTAATAATTCCTGACTCTACCTCATCAAAACTAGACTTTTTTATAGTTTTCTCCATATAATGTCGCATCTGTAAATATCTGTACAAATCCTGATTTTTTAAGCCAAACTGAATTTTTAGATCTTGAAAACTTTTAATTGTCTTCTTCTTAAAAAGCTCCCAAAATATTGTTGGTCCCCCGCCCCATCTACCGAAGCTCCCATCTAATGTATTAGCTGTAAAATCTGAATCATGTGCAATCCAACGCAATAACCTACTCTGCTCTGTCAGGCTATTCTTTGATATAATCTCTAACCAAATATTAAGAGATAAACCCAACCATGGATTTAGTTCCTCATTAAGATGTTTTCTCAGTTTTTTATCATTTATTATAGCTTGTATTGGAATATTGGATGTGTGGCCTTCAATGTCTTTCCATCTTGCAGGATTACACAAGGTTCACATAGTTTTTAGTTGTGCGGCCTGATAATAGCTCTTAAGACAGGGCAGGGCTAGTCCCCCTTTAACTCTGGGAAGCTGAAGAGCTCTATACCTTATCCGTGGTCTTTTTCCTTGCCAAATGTAACGAGAGATGAATCTGTCCCATTCTATAAAATCTTTATCTGTTACTTTTACTGGCAGAGTTTGTAATAAATACAGTAACCTTGGGAGAACATTCATTTTGATCACCTCTACCCTTGAAACTAAACTTGTGAATGGGACTAAATTCCATCTTACAATATCTGATTTTATTCTTGAAATTAATGGATCATAGTTTATAGATTTCAGTTGACCTAAGTCTTCAGGTAGATTCACTCCCAAATATTTCATGGACTTTGAATCCCAATTTAGTTTGAAACATTCTCTAATAGTTTGGTCTAGAACATAGTTGAATGTGAGGACCTGTGTCTTTTTCACATTCAATTTATAGCCTGATAAGAAGCCAAAGTCCTCAAGTGTTGACATGAGTGCTGGAAGAGATTCGGTGGGTTGCGTTAGGTATATTAATACATCATCCGCGAATAATGCTATTTTCTGTTCATCCCCCTCTATGTTTATACCTTTTATATCTCCATTTTGTTTTATCCATTGGCTCAGAGGTTCCAAATAAATTGCAAAGAGGAGAGGGCTAATTGAGCAGCCTTAACAACATCCACGTTCTAATATGAAAGAGTTTGAGAGATTCCCATTGATCTTGATCCTAGAGATTGAATAGTTTTGACAAATATTTCATGAAAACCAAATCGTTCCAGCGCCATATACAGGAAATCCCACCTGACCGAGTCAAATGCCTTTTCTGCGTCTAATCCCACTACTATTGCTTCTAATCTTTTTTTGATGATGTTTTGCATTACATGTAATGTGCACCAGATATTGTCCTGTGTCTGTCTATGTTTTATAAATCCAGTCTGTTCTTGATGAATTATATCTGGCAGAATTGTTTATAAACGTCGGGCTAGGATGGCGGTAAAAAGTCTGTAATCTTGATTAAGAACACTCACTGGTCTATAATTAGAACATTCCAATTTGTCTTTTCCTTCTTTTGGAATAACCGAAATAAAGGCTTCCTCCAGGAGTTCGGATTTCTCCCTTTTTTAGCACCCAGTTAGATTATTTTTTAGCAGGGGGATCAATGGTTCTCGAAGCATCTTGTAAAACTCAGATGTGTATCCATCCGTGCCTGGTGCCTTATTTGTCTTCAACTTTGAAATTGCTGAGTTGATTTCTTCTGTCGAGATTTCCTTGGTCAGAACTGACTAACAGAACTTGGCAAATTTAAAGAGTCTAACAGTGAGATTATCTGATTCTTATTATCTATGTCTGGTTGAGAGTAGAGATTTTTGTAGTACATTTCAAAACATTTATGTATCTCTTCTAGGGATGTAACGATGCATCGTGACACGATTAAAAATCGGTACAAATGTGTGACGATTCGCGTCGGTTGACAGAAAAAATTAATCGATTCTTCGCAAATGCGATTCTCCCTTACATATGTCTGAATTTCTTTAACATATTCCTCCTTCATTTCTCCTTTCAAAACATTTATGTTCAGCCTCCATAGTGTTGCTTTTGTTTCTCTTAACATAGCTAAAGTCATATATACTGGATTATGGTCTGATAGGTCCCTTATTCCAAATTCACATTTTTCAATCCTGTTGCTGTCCTTCTTATACATAAAGAAATAATCTATCCTTGAATATGTTGAATGAGGTGATGAGAAAAATGTGTAATCTTTTCCTTTAGGATTTAATTCTCTCCATACATCAATTACTACCAACTCTGCCAATAGCCCTCTGAACTTCTTTCCAATTGCGGACTTCTGTATCCCACTTGCTGAACAGTCGACTTGTGGGTTTAGTGTGAGATTTAAATCTCCTCCCCAAATTAAAATACGTTCCCCCTCTGATATCATCAAGTCAAACATTTGCCTGTAAAACAACCAATTTGCCCCTGGGAATAGTGACTAATTCTCCCTCTAACCTCCCCTTAATTGAGTGTGCCCGAAGGCGCACACTATATGTTATCCACCGCGCTTATTATTGAGTGTGCCCGAAGGCGCACACTATATGTTATCCACCGCGCTTATTATTATTGAGTGTGCCCGAAGGTGCACACTATGTGTTATCCACCGTGGTTATTATTCTTATTGAGTGTGCCCGAAGGCGCACACTATATGTTATCCACCGCGCTTATTATTATTGAGTGTGCCCGAAGGCGCACACTATATGTTATCCACCGCGCTTATTATTATTGAGTGTGCCCGAAGGCGCACACTATATGTTATCCACCGCGCTTATTATTATTGAGTGTGCCCGGGCACACTATATGTTATCCACCGCGCTTTTTATTATTGAGTGTGCCCGGCGCACACTATATGTTATCCACTTATTATTGAGTGTGCCCGAAGGCGCACACTATATGTTATCCACCGTGCTTATTATTGAGTGTGCCCGAAGGCGCACACTATATGTTATCCACCGCGCTTATTGAGTGTGCCCGAAGGTGCACACTATATGTTATCCACCGCGCTTATTGAGTGTGCCCGAAGGCGCACATTATATGTTATCCACCGCGCTTATTATTATTGAGTGTGCCCGAAGGCGCACACTACATGTTATCCACCGCGCTTACTGAGTGTGCCCGAAGGCGCACACCATATGTTATCCACAGCGCTTATTATTATTATTGAGTGTGCCCGAAGGCGCACACTATATGTTATCCACCGCGCTTATTATTATTATTGAGTGTGCCCGAAGGCGCACACTATATGTTATCCACCGCGCTTATTGAGTGGGCCCGAAGGTGCACACTATATGTTATCCACCGCGCTCATTGAGTGTGCCCGAAGGCGCACACCATATGTTATCCACAGCGCTTATTATTATTATTGAGTGTGCCCGAAGGCGCACACTATATGTTATCCACCGCGCTTATTATTATTATTGAGTGTGCCCGAAGGCGCACACTATATGTTATCCACCGCGCTTATTGAGTGGGCCCGAAGGCGCACACTATATGTTATCCACCGCGCTTATTATTATTCTTTTTATTGAGTGTGCCCGAAGGCGCACACTATATGTTATCCACCGCGCTTATTATTATTGAGTGTGCCCGAAGGCGCACACTATATGTTATCCACCGCGCTTATTATTGAGTGTGCCCGAAGGCGCACACTATAAGTTATCCACCGCGCTTATTATTATTATTATTATTATTATTATTATTATTGGTGTGGGTGCCCAAAGGGTATTTGTTATCCAAATCTTTATTAATATTATTGAGTGTGCCCGAAGACGCACACTATATGTTATCCACCGCGCTTATTGAGTGTGCCCGAAGGCGCACACTATATGTTATTCACCGCGCTTATTATTATTGAGTGTGCCCGAAGGCGCACACTATGTGTTATCCACCGCGCTTATTATTGAGTGTGCCCGAAGGCGCACACTATATGTTATCCACCGAATATTGAGTAGATCTTGTACTATTAAACTTGTATTCAACTTTTTTTTTTTAGATTCAACTCATTTAGGACATTACTACTATTATTTTACTAATTTCTACTATTAATATTCTACAAATGATTCAACTTTTCTACAAATATTTTGCTATTTGAGATACATTGTACAAACTTCAAATCTTTCTACAAACCTTCCACAAACCTACAATTTAAACTACTTCTACTACTACTACAGACTTCATTCAAACTACAAATTGTACACAAGATCTTAAACTATTAAACTTGTATTTAACTCTCCCCTATACATACACAAGCATGCACACACACACACACATACACACAGCCAGACAGATAGACAGACAGACGAATTTCAAAATAAGAGTCCCTTCAAAAGACTTTGTAAAACTCTCTTTAACAGCTCTCAACTACTTCCACAAATTTTGTACTACAGAAATAAAAATTAGATCACTAGATTCAGCTCATTTTACTACTACACTAACCTTCTACAAACTAACCTTCTACAAACCTTCTAAACTTTAAACTACTTCTCCTTCTACTACAGACTTCATTCAAACTACACATTTCACCAAGATCTTGTACTATTAATCTTCTATTCAACTTTTTTTTTAGATTCAACTCATTTAGGACATTACTACTATTATTTTACTATTTTCTACTATTAATATTTTACAAATTATTCAACTTTTTCCACACAGTTTTCCCATTTCAATACATTGTACAACCTTCAAATCTTTCTACAAACCTTCTACATTTTAACCCACTGCTGCTAACTAACTACTAACCTACTACACATTAAAACAGTGAAGGTATGAGGTCACATTAAGGTGAACAGCACTGAAACAGAGCAGGGATTGACAGACAGACAGACAAGACAGACAGACAGACAGACAGACAGACGGCTTTCAAAATACTACAGAAATAAAAATTATATCACTACATTCAGCTCATTTAGGACATTACTACTACACTAACCTTCTACAAACCTACAACATACATACAATACACATTTCTACAGTATTACACAACATTGTACCACTTCATACTATTTTACTCATACACACTAACTATGTTCTACAATTCTACTTTTTCATACGAATTTCTTCAGTATTACACAACATTGTACCACTTCATACTATTCTACTCATACACACATATACCTAACTATTTTCTACAATTCTACCTTTTCATACGAATTTCTTCAGTATTACACAACATTGTACCACTTCATACTATTCTACTCTTTTCAGCTTATTTCAACATTTTTAAGATATATCTTTTATGCGCTTTTGAAGTTTTATAATATAGAGACAGCTGAAGAGTGACAGGAATGTGGGGAGAGAGAGTGAGAGAGACAGGGCAAAGACGTGCAGAAAAGGGCAGCAGGTGGGCCGCTGGGGCTTCGTACGTGGGCTGGCGGCAGAGGGCACCCACACCGCACTTTCCGCAGGAAATGCAGTTTTCTAGTTATTGGTGTGGGTGCCCAAAGGGCTCCCACACTATTGTTATTCAAATCTTTATTATTTAGTGCCGAGTGCCTATGACACGAGGCATCTCTTAATCTTCTGCGTGTTTCATGGCAGTTTTCTTTTTATTATTCATTTTCCGCCCTTTTTCGCCGATGAATGCGGCCCACAGCGGTGAGAGGACCCCAACAAATTATATATCAAAACGTGCGTCTTGATCCCGAATCCCGTGCTATTCCTTTTCTAAGAGATTCGCGAAAAATTTCGTATTGAAATGCATGGGAAAGCCCGAAAAAAAAAAATTTCAACAGACATTTTCAACAGTGAACTGCTCTGGCATACTTTCACCGAGAGACTTCATTCAAACTTTAAAATGTAGGTACTCTTGCCTTCTCTTCAGTGATTCATTTCACTCATTGACAGCTTTTACTGTTTTTAAACTATCAAGGCTTAAAGTTGAGCAGGTTTTTACTCAAATTTCTGGGTCTATAATGGGTGTGTATTGCATGGAATGTTTGTGCTAGAGTGGATGACATCATCAGCTAGAGTGAGGAGGAGAGAAAAAAATCTGTGAAAAAATAAAACGTATTCGACGACCCTGGCCTCAAATTTCACACTACAGACATCATTTATACATAGAAACGTAGGAAAATTTGTCTTCTCACTCACATCCGTCTGCTAAAGCTGTCAGCTTTATAGTTTTGGCGTAACACACAAAGATGCGCCAGCAACGCCCATCCACAGCCTCATAGACTGCCATGTTAAAAAGGCGGAAAATTTCTGGAGGAAAGCAGAAGTAACGCTTCTTTGAATCGCGATTAAGGTCACATTTCTTCATTTTATCGACACAAAATAAATATGTAGACGTTCAGGAAGGGCTCAGCGTGCTCCCAGTGATTTCGGTTCAATGATTGGAAATACGGTTTGGTCAGAAATCCTTCCTGTTCGAGGGTGGTCTCAGCATTTTCTCTCTCTCTGTCAGCATTTCCAACTGACATTCCAACTGACAACAGGTGCAGTAACTGCTCTGCTGATTAGGGCCAGCAGGCAGAAGCCCGGGCGGCCATTTTAGTAGTTTTTGGCACTTAATTTGAACTTGTCTGTCTAAAATGACAGACAGAGA
The DNA here is from genome assembly GCA_036365135.1 of Miichthys miiuy. Taxonomy (NCBI): domain Eukaryota; kingdom Metazoa; phylum Chordata; class Actinopteri; family Sciaenidae; genus Miichthys; species Miichthys miiuy. Next base: position 25,577,371 of record CM071613.1, read on the forward strand.
CAGCAGAGCAGTAAAGAGCTGTAAAGACATGCTAATTGCTAGTGCGTCAGCGCATTAGCCACTAGGAATTAAATACATGCTCATGCTAACATGCTAATGATAATTGATAGCGCGTCAGCGCTAGCAATTATCATTAGCCACTAAGAAGTAAATAAATGCTAATGCTAGCATGCCAATACTAGCATGCTAATGCTAACATGCTAATGCTAATTTTTTAGCGCCTCAGCGCTAGCAATTATGATTAGCCACTAAGAATTAAATGCATGCTAATGCTAACATGCTAATGCTAACATGCCAATGCTAATTTCTGGCGCGTCAGCGCTAGCAATTATGATTAGCCACTAAGAATTAAATACATGCTAATGCTAACATGCTAATGCTAATTGCTAGCGCGTGAGCACTAGCTGCTCCTGTGTCTAAATAAACAAGTCAAAAATGACTATTTGAGGTGTGCTTTTTGAATACAGACCCCTGACAACAGCCCACTCGGCACTCTCAAAATTTCCGCGGGAATTTTCTAGTACGACACGAGGCAACTCTTAATCTTCTGCGTGTTTCTTGGCAATATTATTAGTGCCGAGTGCCTACGACACAAGGCATCTCTCCCCAGAGCAATCTCTGGGAGAGATGCCTCGTGCCGTAAAAAAGGTATCAAAACGACCGGCTCGGCCGGGAATCGATTGCTATGTCTTTTCTAAGAGTTTCGGCAAACGGTTTTGCCGAAAATCGCCAAAAACCACGCCAAAAAATGAATGGGTGTGTATTGCGTGAGCTAGAGTGCGTGATGTCATCGCTAGAGTGGAGAGGGAGAGAAAAATTAATCGAATTTTGGACTGTTGGAGATGTTGATTTAATTTTTATTAAGTTTGTATGATGAACTCCTCTTCTGTTTGTTTTATCTTTAAATAATGTAGGTGGACGGGGGACAGACACAGTCTCTATACTAAAGGACTGGGTGGGCAACTGCTCTAATGGAGGCGCAGAGAAGCGTGTAAGACTGCAGCTCTGCTTCCTGGTGTGAACTCTGGGTTGTCACGGTTTTGGTCGACTAATAAACTTGGCCATGTTTCTAGATATGAGAGCTGCTCCATCCAAAGTGGGATGGATGCCATCTCTCCTAATCAGACCAGGTTTTCCCCAGAAAGGTGTCCAATTATCTATGAAGCCCACATCGTTTGCTGGACACCACCTCGACAGCCAGCGGTGAAACGACGACATGCGGCTAAACATGTCATCACTGGTCACATTGGGAGGGGACCAGAGAAAACTACGGAGTCCGACATCGTTTTAGCATATTCACACACCGATGAGACATTAATTTTAGTGACCTCCGATTGGCGTAACCGGGTGTCATTACCGCCGACGTGAATAACAATCTTACTGTATCTACGTTTATCTTTAGCCAGCAGTTTCAAATAAGACTCAATGTCGCCCGCTCTGGCCCCCGGGATGCATTTAACTATGGCCCCCGGTGTCGCTAACTTCACGTTTCGGACTATGGAGCTGCCAATGACCAGAGTTGGCCTCTCAGCGGGTGTGTCGCTGAGTGGGGAAAATCTGTTTGAAACGTGGTGGTGTACCGTGGGCTTCAGTTTGGGGCTATGCCTCCTTCGGACAGTCACCCAGCCTCCCGGCTGCTCGGGAACTGCCGGGGGACAGCTAGCTGAAGCTACCTGCGGTGGTACCGCACCGGCTACAGGGGACATGCTAACTATAGCAGCTACTGACTGTTCGGGTGCGGTACCGTGCCTCTAACTCACTGACCTCGCCTCCAAAGCTACAAATAAACTACATTTATTACAAGTACCATTATCGCTAAAGGAGGACGAGGAGTAACTAAACATGTGGCACACAGGGCAGGAGAGAGGAGGAGAGGAGAGAGAAGCCATTGCTATCGCTAGTATAGTGTGACTAACAGAAACTGGTGAAACAAGCAGATTGTAGTTACTGTAGTAAAGAGGCCTGTTCGTGCACAAACAGAAACAAGTCTAAGGATAGAGCAGAGATAAGTAGATAATCGCTGATGTGAGATATATACGAAAGTCTGTTTAGGTGAACAGAGCAGAGAGGACCGTGGCGGCAACACC
>CM071613.1:25579957-25604809 GCA_036365135.1 Miichthys miiuy
TGAGTATGTGTGTGTGTCTGAGTAATTAGTCACAGGTGCGCGCGCACGCATGCTCACTCCCTCTCCCTCTGACCACTGAGACACACAGAAAAGCTTCAAATGAAGCCCCTCGAAGAGGTGGCCAACAATGGCATAAGGTGTCCGCAAACCAAAATCCGAAATGACCGGGAGAATCCTTGTCTCGTGGACCATATCCTTGCCGATTTTCAGGCGAAAATTGTATAAACTTTGGCCTCGGGAGTGAGAGAAAGCACAGGTGCTCCCTGCTCCTTCTGGAAATTTCTCTTCTCAAATTAACATGGCAGTCTATGAGGCTGTGGATGGGCGTTGTTGGCGAATCTTTGTGTTTAGGGCCAAAACTATAAATGTGACAGCTTCAACAGTGTTATCACTGCGACGCCTCGAATTTTCCTACGTTTTTGAGGTGTAATCATGTCTGTAGTGTGACATTTGAGGACACGGTAGTCGAAAACGTTTTATTTTTTCACTGATCGTTTCTCTGCTCCTCACTCTAGCGATGATGTCATCCACTCTAGCTGACGCAATACACACGCATTATAAACACAGAATTTGAGTAAAACCTGCTCAACTTTGAGCCTTGATAGTTTAAAAACTGTAAAAGATTTTGAAAAAAGTTAAATACGAGTTTAATAGTTGAAGATTTTGTGTACAATTTGGAATTTGAATGAAGTCTGTAGGAGTAGTAGAAGTAGTTTAAATTGTAGAATGTTTGTAGAAGGTTTGTAGAAAGATTTGAAGTTTGTACAATGTATTTCAAATGGGAAAATATTTGTAGAAATAGTTGAATAATTTGTAGAATATTAATAGTAGAATTTAGTAAAATCGTAGCTGGAATGGCATGAATGAGCTGAATCTAGTGATATAATTTTTATTTTTGTGGGACAAAATTTGTGGGAGTAGAAGCAAAAACGTGAAGAAGAAAAATAATAATAAAGATTTGGATAACAATAGTGTGGGAGCCCTTTGGGCACCCACACCAATAATGATGGATAACATATAGTGTGCGCCGGGCACACTCAATAGCGCTGTGGATAACATATAGTGTGCGCCGGGCACACTCAATATGCTGTGGATAACATATAGTGTCTCGGGCACACTCAATAATAATAATAAGCGCGGTGGATAACATATAGTGTGCGCCGGGCACACTCAACTAAAACTGCATTTCCTGCGGAAAGTGCGGTGTGGGTGCCCTCTGCCGCCGGCCCACGTACGAAGCCCCAGCGCCCACCTGCTGCCCTTTTCTGCACGTCTTTGCCTGTCTCTCTCACTCTCTCTCCCCACATTCCTGTCACTCTTCAGCTGTCTCTATATTATAAAGCTTCAAAAGCGCATAAAAGATATATCTTAAAAATGTTGAAATAAGCTGAAAAGAGTAGAATAGTATGAAGTGGTACAATGCTGTGTAATACTGAAGAAATTTGTATGAAAAGGTAGAATTGTAGAAAATAGTTAGGTATATGTGTGTATGAGTAGAATAGTATGAAGTGGTACAATGTTGTGTAATACTGTAGAAATTTGTATTGTATGTATGTTGTAGGTTTATAGAAGGTTAGTGTAGTAGTAATGTCCTAAATGAGCTGAATGTAGTGATATAATTTTTATTTCTGTAGTACAAAATTTGGGGAAGCAGTTGAGAGCTGTTAAGAAGAGTTTTACAAAGTCTTTTATTTTGAAGGGACTCTTATTTTGAAAGCCATCTGTCTGTCTGTCTGTCTGTCTGTCTGTCTGTCTGTCTGTCTGTCAATCCCTGCTCTGTTTCAGTGCTGTTCACCTTAATGTGACCTCATACCTTCACTGTTTTAATGTGTAGTAGGTTAGTAGTTAGTTAGCAGCAGTAGATTAAAATGTAGAAGGTTTGTAGAAAGATGTGAAGGTTGTACAATGTATTGAAAGGGGAAAATGTGTAGAAAAAGTTGAATAATTTGTAAAATATTAATAGTAGAAAATAGTAAAATAATAGTAGTAATGTCCTAAATGAGTTGAATCTAAAAAAAAGTTGAATACAAGATTAATAGTACAAGATCTTGGTGAAATGTGTAGTTTGAATGAAGTCTGTAGTAGAAGGAGAAGTAGTTTAAAGTGTAGAAGGTTTGTAGAAGGTTAGTTTGTAGAAGGTTAGTGTAGTAGTAAAATGAGCTGAATCTAGTGATCTAATTTTTATTTCTGTAGTACAAAATTTGTGGAAGTAGTTGAGAGCTGTTAGAGAGAGTCTTATAAAGTCTTTTATTTTGAAGGGACTCTTATTTTGAAAGTCGTCTCTCTGTCTGTCTGTCTGTCTGTCTCTGTGTCTGTCTGTCTGTCTGTCTGGCTGTGTGTGTGTGTGTGTGCGCATGCTTGTGTCTGTATAGGAGAGTTTTACAAAGTCTTTTATTTTGAAGGGACTCTTATTTTGAAAGCCTTTTGTCTTGTCTGTGTGTCTGTCTGGCTGTCTGGCTGTGTGTGTGTGTGTGTGCATGCTTGTGTATGTATAGGGGAGAGTTAAATACAAGTTTCATAGTTTAAGATCTTGTGTACAATTTGTAGTTTGAATAAAGTCTGTAGTAGTAGAAGTAGTTTAAATTGTAGAAGGCTTGTGGAAGGTTTGTGGAAGGTTTGTAGAAAGATTTGAAGTTTGTACAATGTATTTTAAATGGTAAAATATTTGTAGAAAAGTTGAATCATTTGTAGAATATTAATTGTAGAAAATAGTAAAATAATAGTAGTAATGTCCTAAATGAGTTGAATCTAAAAAAAAAGTTGAATACAAGCTTAATAGTACAAGATCTTGGTGAAATGTGTAGTTTGAATGAAGTCTGTAGTAGAAGGAGAAGTAGTTTAAAGTGTAGAAGGTTAGTTTGTAGAAGGTTAGTGTAGTAGTAAAATGAGCTGAATGTAGTGCTATAATTTTTATTTCTGTAGTACAAAATTTGTGGAAGTAGTTGAGAGCTGTTAAAGAGAGTGTTACAAAGTCTTATTTTGAAGGGACTCTTATTTTGAAAGCCACCTGTCTTATCTGTGTGTGTATCTGTGTCTGTGTCTGTCTGCCTCTGAGTATGTGTGTGTCTGAGTAATTAGTCACAGGTGCGCACGCACGCATGCTCACTCCCTCTCCCTCTGACCACTGAGACACATAGAAAAGCTTCAAATGAAGCCCTCAAGAGGTGGCCAACAATGGCATAAGGTGTCCATAAACCAAAATCCGAAATGACCGGGAGAATCCTTGTCTCGTGGACCATATCCATGCCGATTTTCAGGCGAAAATTGTATAAACTTTGGCCTCGGGAGTGAGAAAGCACAGGTGCTCCCTGCTCCTTCTGGAAATTTCTCTTCTCAAATTAACATGGCAGTCTATGAGGCTGTGGATGGGCGTTGTTGGCGAATCTTTGTGTTTAGGGCCAAAACTATAAATGTGACAGCTTCAACAGTGTTATCACTGCGACCGCCTCGAATTTTCCTACGTTTTTGAGGTGTAATCATGTCTGTAGTGTGACATTTGAGGGACGGTAGTCGAAAACGTTTTATTTTTCACTGATCGTTTTCTCTGCTCCTCACTCTAGCGATGATGTCATCCACTCTAGCTGACGCAATACACACGCATTATAAACACAGAATTTGAGTAAAACCTGCTCAACTTTGAGCCTTGATAGTTTAAAAACTGTAAAAGATTTTGAAAAAAGTTAAATACGAGTTTAATAGTTGAAGATTTTGTGTACAATTTGGAATTTGAATGAAGTCTGTAGGAGTAGTAGAAGTAGTTTAAATTGTAGAATGTTTGTAGAAGGTTTGTAGAAAGATTTGAAGTTTGTACAATGTATTTCAAATGGGAAAATATTTGTAGAAATAGTTGAATAATTTGTAGAATATTAATAGTAGAATTTAGTAAAATCGTAGCTGGAATGGCATGAATGAGCTGAATCTAGTGATATAATTTTTATTTTTGTGGGACAAAATTTGTGGGAGTAGAAGCGCGGCGAAAAACGTACGGAAGAAGAAAAATAATAATAATAAAGATTTGGATAACAATAGTGTGGGAGCCCTTTGGGCACCCACACCAATAAGCGCGGTGGATAACATATAGTGTGCGCCTTCGCACACTCAATAAAGCGTGGATAACATATAGTGTGCGCCTTCGGGCACACTCAATAATAAGCGCGGTGGATAACATATAGTGTGCGCCTTCGGGCACACTCAATAATAATAAGCGCGGTGGATAACATATAGTGTGCGCCTTCGGGCACACTCAACTAGAAAACTGCATTTCCTGCGGAAAGTGCGGTGTGGGTGCCCTCTGCCGCCGGCCCCAGTGGCCCACCTGCTGCCCTTTCTGCACGTCTTTGCCCTGTCTCTCTCTCTCTCCCACATTCCTGTCACTCTTCAGCTGTCTCTATATTATAAAGCTTCAAAAGCGCATAAAAGATATATCTTAAAAATGTTGAAATAAGCTGAAAAGAGTAGAATAGTATGAAGTGGTACAATGCTGTGTAATACTGAAGAAATTTGTATGAAAAGGTAGAATTGTAGAAAATAGTTAGGTATATGTGTGTATGAGTAGAATAGTATGAAGTGGTACAATGTTGTGTAATACTGTAGAAATTTGTATTGTATGTATGTTGTAGGTTTATAGAAGGTTAGTTTGTAGAAGGTTAGTGTAGTAGTAATGTCCTAAATTAGCTGAATGTAGTGATATAATTTTTATTTCTGTAGTACAAAATTTGGGGAAGCAGTTGAGAGCTGTTAAGAAAAGTTTTACAAAGTCTTTTATTTTGAAGGGACTCTTATTTTGAAAGCCATCTGTCTGTCTGTCTGTCTGTCTGTCTGTCTGTGTGTCTGTCTGTCAATCCCTGCTCTGTTTCAGTGCTGTTCACCTTAATGTGACCTCATACCTTCAACTGTTTTAATGTGTAGTAGGTTAGTAGTTAGTTAGCAGCAGTAGGTTAAACTGTAGAAGGTTTGTAGAAAGATGTGAAGGTTGTACAATGTATTGAAATGGGAAAAATGTGTGGAAAAAGTTGAATAATTTGTAAAATATTAATAGTAGAAAATAGTAAAATAATAGTAGTAATGTCCTAAATGAGCTGAATCTAAAAAAAAAGTTGAATACAAGCTTAATAGTACAAGATCTTGGTGAAATGTGTAGTTTGAATGAAGTCTGTAGTAGAAGGAGAAGTAGTTTAAAGTGTAGAAGGTTTGTAGAAGGTTAGTGTAGTAGTAAAATGAGCTGAATCTAGAGATCTAATTTTTATTTCTGTAGTACAAAATTTGTGGAAGTAGTTGAGAGCTGTTAGAGAGAGTCTTATAAAGTCTTTTATTTTGAAGGGACTCTTATTTTGAAAGACGTCTCTCTGTCTGTCTGTCTGTCTGTGTGTCTGTCTGTCTGTCTGGCTGTGTGTGTGTGTGTGTGTGTGTGCGCATGCTTGTGTCTGTATAGGAGAGTTTTACAAAGTCTTTTATTTTGAAGGGACTCTTATTTTGAAAGCCTTCTGTCTTGTCTGTGTGTCTGTCTGGCTGTGTGTGTGTGTGTGTGTGTGCATGCTTGTGTATGTATAGGGGAGAGTTAAATACAAGTTTCATAGTTTAAGATCTTGTGTACAATTTGTAGTTTGAATGAAGTCTGTAGTAGTAGAAGTAGTTTAAATTGTAGAAGGTTTGTGGAAGGTTTGTGGAAGGTTTGTAGAAAGATTTGAAGTTTGTACAATGTATTTTAAATGGTAAAATATTTGTAGAAAAAGTTGAATCATTTGTAGAATATTAATTGTAGAAAATAGTAAAATAATAGTAGTAATGTCCTAAATGAGTTGAATCTAAAAAAAAGTTGAATACAAGCTTAATAGTACAAGATCTTGGTGAAATGTGTAGTTTGAATAAAGTCTGTAGTAGAAGGAGAAGTAGTTTAAAGTGTAGAAGGTTTGTAGAAGGTTAGTTTGTAGAAGGTTAGTGTAGTAGTAAAATGAGCTGAATGTAGTGCTATAATTTTTATTTCTGTAGTACAAAATTTGTGGAAGTAGTTGAGAGCTGTTAAAGAGTGTTACAAAGTCTTATTTTGAAGGGACTCTTATTTTGAAAGCCACCTGTCTTATCTGTGTGTGTGTCTGTGTCTGTGTCTGTCTGCCTCTGAGTATGTGTGTGTGTCTGAGTAATTAGTCACAGGTGCGCGCGCGCATGCTCACTCCCTCTCCCTCTGACCACTGAGACACACAGAAAAGCTTCAAATGAAGCCCCTCGAAGAGGTGGCCAACAATGGCATAAGGTGTCCGCAAACCAAAATCCGAAATGACCGTGAGAATCCTCGTCTCGTGGACCATATCCTTGCCGATTTTCAGGCGAAAATTGTAGAAACTTTGGCCTCGGGAGTGAGAGAAAGCACAGGTGCTCCCTGCTCCTTCTGGAAATTTCTCTTCTCAAATTAACATGGCAGTCTATGAGGCTGTGGATGGGCGTTGTTGGCGAATCTTTTTGTTTAGGGCCAAAACTATAAATGTGACAGCTTCAACAGTGTTATCACTGCGACCGCCTCGAATTTTCCTACGTTTTTGAGGTATAATCATGTCTGTAGTGTGACATTTGAGGCCACGGTAGTCGAAAACGTTTTATTTTTTCACTGATCGTTTTCTCTGCTCCTCACTCTAGCGATGATGTCATCCACTCTAGCTGACGCAATACACATCCATTATAAACACAGAATTTGAGTAAAAACCTGCTCAACTTTGAGCCTTGATAGTTTAAAAACGGTAAAAGATTTTGAAAAAAGTTAAATACGAGTTTAATAGTTGAAGATTTTGTGTACAATTTGGAATTTGAATGAAGTCTGTAGGAGTAGTAGAAGTAGTTTAAATTGTAGAATGTTTGTAGAAGGTTTGTAGAAAGATTTGAAGTTTGTACAATGTATTTCAAATGGGAAAATATTTGTAGAAAAAGTTGAATAATTTGTAGAATATTAATAGTAGAATTTAGTAAAATCGTAGCTGGAATGGCATGAATGAGCTGAATCTAGTGATATAATTTTTATTTTTGTAGGACAAAATTTGTAGGAGTAGTTAAGGGCCAAAAAACGTACGGAAGAAGAAAAATAATAACTAGAAAACTGCATTTCCTGCGGAAAGTGCGGTGTGGGTGCCCTCTGCCGCCGGCCCACGTACGAAGCCCCAGCGGCCCACCTGCTGCCCTTTTCTGCACGTCTTTGCCCTGTCTCTCTCACTCTCTCCCCACATTCCTGTCACTCTTCAGCTGTCTCTATATTATAAAGCTTCAAAAGCGCATAAAAGATATATCTTAAAAATGTTGAAATAAGCTGAAAAGAGTAGAATAGTATGAAGTGGTACAATGTTGTGTAATACTGAAGAAATTTGTATGAAAAGGTAGAATTGTAGAAAATAGTTAGGTATATGTGTGTATGAGTAGAATAGTATGAAGTGGTACAATGTTGTGTAATACTGTAGAAATTTGTATGAAAAGGTAGAATTGTAGAACATAGTTAGGTATATGTGTGTATGAGTAAAATAGTATTAAGTGGTAGAATGTTGTGTAATACTGTAGAAAAATGGAATTGTATGTATGTTGTAGGTTTATAGAAGGTTTGTTTGTAGAAGGTTAGTGTAGTAGTAATGTCCTAAATGAGCTGAATGTAGTGATATAATTTTTATTTCTGTAGTACAAAATGTGTGGAAGCAGTTGAGAGCTGTTAAGAAGAGTTTTACAAAGTCTTTTATTTTGAAGGGACTCTTATTTTGAAAGCCACCTGTCTGTCTGTCTGTCTGTCTGTCTGTCTGTCTGTCTGTCTGTCTGTCTGTCTGTCTGTCTGTCTGTCAATCCCTGCTCTGTTTCAGTGCTGTTCACCTTAATGTGACCTCATACCTTCACTGTTTTAATGTGTAGTAGGTTAGTAGTTAGTTAGCAGCAGTAGGTTAAAGTGTAGAAGGTTTGTAGAAAGATGTGAAGGTTGTACAATGTATTGAAATGGGAAAAATGTGTGCAAAAAGTTGAATCATTTGTAAAATATTAATAGTAGAAAATAGTAAAATAATAGTAGTAATGTCCTAAATGAGTTGAATCTAAAAAAAAAGTTGAATACAAGATTAATAGTACAAGATCTTGGTGAAATGTGTAGTTTGAATGAAGTCTGTAGTAGAAGGAGAAGTAGTTTAAAGTGTAGAAGGTTTGTAGAAGGTTAGTTTGTAGAAGGTTAGTGTAGTAGTAAAATGAGCTGAATCTAGTGATCTAATTTTTATTTCTGTAGTACAAAATGTGTGGAAGCAGTTGAGAGCTGTTAAGAAGAGTTTTACAAAGTCTTTTATTTTGAAAGGACTCTTATTTTGAAAGCCGTCTGTCTGTCTGTCTGTCTGTCTGTCTGTCTGTCAATCCCTGCTCTGTTTCAGTGCTGTTCACCTTAATGTGACCTCATACCTTCACTGTTTTAATGTGTAGTAGGTTAGTAGTTAGTTAGCAGCAGTAGGTTAAAATGTAGAAGGTTTGTAGAAAGATTTGAAGTTTGTACAATGTATTTTAAATGGTAAAATATTTGTAGAAAAAGTTGAATCATTTGTAGAACATTAATAGTAGAAAATAGTAAAATAATAGTAGTAATGTCCTAAATGAGTTGAATCTAAAAAAAAAGTTGAATACAAGCTTAATAGTACAAGATCTTGGTGAAATGTGTAGTTTGAATAAAGTCTGTAGTAGAAGAAGTAGTTTAAAGTGTAGAAGGTTTGTAGAAGGTTAGTTTGTAGAAGGTTAGTGTAGTAGTAAAATGAGCTGAATGTAGTGCTATAATTTTTATTTCTGTAGTACAAAATTTGTGGAAGTAGTTGAGAGCTGTTAAAGAGAGTGTTACAAAGTCTTATTTTGAAGGGACTCTTATTTTGAAAGCCACCTGTCTTATCTGTGTGTGTATCTGTGTCTGTGTCTGTCTGCCTCTGAGTATGTGTGTGCGTCTGAGTAATTAGTCACAGGTGCTTGCACGCATGCTCCTCCCTCTCCCTCTGACCACTGAGACACACAGAAAAGCTTCAAATGAAGCCCCTCGAAGAGGTGGCCAACAATGGCATAAGGTGTCCGCAAACCAAAATCCGAAATGACCGTGAGAATCCTCGTCTCGTGGACCATATCCTTGCCGATTTTCAGGCGAAAAATGTATAAACTTTGGCCTCGGGGTGAGAAAGCACAGGTGCTCCCTGCTCCTTCTGGAAATTTCTCTTCTCAAATTAACATGGCAGTCTATGAGGCTGTGGATGGGTGTTGTTGGCGAATCTTTGTGTTTAGGGCCAAAACTATAAATGTGACAGCTTCAACAGTGTTATCACTGCGACCGCCTCGAATTTTCCTACGTTTTTGAGGTGTAATCATGTCTGTAGTGTGACATTTGAGGCCACGGTACTCAAACGTTTTATTTTTTCACTGATCGTTTTCTCTGCTCCTCACTCTAGCGATGATGTCATCCACTCTAGCTGACGCAATACACACGCATTATAAACACAGAATTTGAGTAAAAACCTGCTCAACTTTGAGCCTTGATAGTTTAAAAACGGTAAAAGATTTTGAAAAAAGTTAAATACGAGTTTAATAGTTGAAGATTTTGTGTACAATTTGGAATTTGAATGAAGTCTGTAGGAGTAGTAGAAGTAGTTTAAATTGTGGAATGTTTGTAGAAGGTTTGTAGAAAGATTTGAAGTTTGTACAATGTATTTCAAATGGGAAAATATTTGTAGAAATAGTTGAATAATTTGTAGAATATTAATAGTAGAATTTAGTAAAATCGTAGCTGGAATGGCATGAATGAGCTGAATCTAGTGATATAATTTTTATTTTTGTGGGACAAAATTTGTGGGAGTAGAAGCGCGGCGAAAAACGTACGGAAGAAGAAAAATAATAATAACTAGAAAACTGCATTTCCTGCGGAAAGTGCGGTGTGGGTGCCCTCTGCCGCCGGCCCACGTACGAAGCCCCAGCGGCCCACCTGCTGCCCTTTTCTGCACGTCTTTGCCCTGTCTCTCTCACTCTCTCTCCCCACATTCCTGTCACTCTTCAGCTGTCTCTATATTATAAAGCTTCAAAAGCGCATAAAAGATATATCTTAAAAATGTTGAAATAAGCTGAAAAGAGTAGAATAGTATGAAGTGGTACAATGCTGTGTAATACTGAAGAAATTTGTATGAAAAGGTAGAATTGTAGAAAATAGTTAGGTATATGTGTGTATGAGTAGAATAGTATGAAGTGGTACAATGTTGTGTAATACTGTAGAAATTTGTATTGTATGTATGTTGTAGGTTTATAGAAGGTTAGTTTGTAGAAGGTTAGTGTAGTAGTAATGTCCTAAATGAGCTGAATGTAGTGATATAATTTTTATTTCTGTAGTACAAAATTTGGGGAAGCAGTTGAGAGCTGTTAAGAAGAGTTTTACAAAGTCTTTTATTTTGAAGGGACTCTTATTTTGAAAGCCATCTGTCTGTCTGTCTGTCAATCCCTGCTCTGTTTCAGTGCTGTTCACTAATGTGACCTCATACCTTCACTGTTTTAATGTGTAGTAGGTTAGTAGTTAGTTAGCAGCAGTAGGTTAAAATGTAGAAGGTTTGTAGAAAGATGTGAAGGTTGTACAATGTATTGAAATGGGAAAAATGTGTGGAAAAAGTTGAATAATTTGTAAAATATTAATAGTAGAAAATAGTAAAATAATAGTAGTAATGTCCTAAATGAGTTGAATCTAAAAAAAGTTGAATACAAGATTAATAGTACAAGATCTTGGTGAAATGTGTAGTTTGAATGAAGTCTGTAGTAGAAGGAGAAGTAGTTTAAAGTGTAGAAGGTTTGTAGAAGGTTAGTTTGTAGAAGGTTAGTGTAGTAGTAAAATGAGCTGAATCTAGTGATCTAATTTTTATTTCTGTAGTACAAAATTTGTGGAAGTAGTTGAGAGCTGTTAGAGAGAGTCTTATAAAGTCTTTTATTTTGAAGGGACTCTTATTTTGAAAGTCGTCTGTCTGTCTGTCTGTCTGTCTGGCTGTGTGTCTGTCTGTCTGGCTGTGTGTGTGTGTGTGTGTGTGCGCATGCTTGTGTCTGTATAGGAGAGTTTTACAAAGTCTTTTATTTTGAAGGGACTCTTATTTTGAAAGCCTTTTGTCTTGTCTGTGTGTCTGTCTGTGCTGTGTGTGTGTGTGCATGCTTGTGTATGTATAGGGGAGAGTTAAATACAAGTTTCATAGTTTAAGATCTTGTGTACAATTTGTAGTTTGAATGAAGTCTGTAGTAGTAGTAGAAGTAGTTTAAATTGTAGAAGGTTTGTGGAAGGTTTGTAGAAAGATTTGAAGTTTGTACAATGTATTTTAAATGGTAAAATATTTGTAGAAAAAGTTGAATCATTTGTAGAATATTATTGTAGAAAATAGTAAAATAATAGTAGTAATGTCCTAAATGAGTTGAATCTAAAAAAAAAGTTGAATACAAGATTAATAGTACAAGATCTTGGTGAAATGTGTAGTTTGAATGAAGTCTGTAGTAGAAGGAGAAGTAGTTTAAAGTGTAGAAGGTTTGTAGAAGGTTAGTGTAGTAGTAAAATGAGCTGAATGTAGTGCTATAATTTTTATTTCTGTAGTACAAAATTTGTGGAAGTAGTTGAGAGCTGTTAAAGAAAGTGTTACAAAGTCTTATTTTGAAGGACTCTTATTTTGAAAGCCACCTGTCTTATCTGTGTGTGTATCTGTGTCTGTGTCTGTCTGCCTCTGAGTATGTGTGTGTGTCTGAGTAATTAGTCACAGGTGCGCGCGCACGCATGCTCCTCCTCCCCTCTGACCACTGAGACACACAGAAAAGCTTCAAATGAAGCCCCTCGAAGAGGTGGCCAACAATGGCATAAGGTGTCCGCAAACCAAAATCCGAAATGACCGGGAGAATCCTTGTCTCGTGGACCATATCCTTGCCGATTTTCAGGTGAAAATTGTATAAACTTTGGCCTCGGGAGTGAGAGAAAGCACAGGTGCTCCCTGCTCCTTCTGGAAATTTCTCTTCTCAAATTAACATGGCAGTCTATGAGGCTGTGGATGGGTGTTGTTGGCGAATCTTTGTGTTTAGGGCCAAAACTATAAATGTGACAGCTTCAACAGTGTTATCACTGCGACCGCCTCGAATTTTCCTACGTTTTTGAGGTGTAATCATGTCTGTAGTGTGACATTTGAGGCCACGGTAGTCGAAAGCGTTTTATTTTTCACTGATCGTTTTCTCTGCTCCTCACTCTAGCGATGATGTCATCCACTCTAGCTGACGCAATACACGCATTATAAACACAGAATTTGAGTAAAAACCTGCTCAACTTTGAGCCTTGATAGTTTAAAAACGGTAAAAAATTTTGAAAAAAGTTAAATACGAGTTTAATAGTTTAAGATTTTGTGTACAATTTGGAATTTGAATGAAGTCTGTAGGAGTAGTAGAAGTAGTTTAAATTGTAGAATGTTTGTAGAAGGTTTGTAGAAAGATTTGAAGTTTGTACAATGTATTTCAAATGGGAAAATATTTTTAGAAATAGTTGAATAATTTGTAGAATATTAATAGTAGAATTTAGTAAAATCGTAGCTGGAATGGCATGAATGAGCTGAATCTAGTGATATAATTTTTATTTTGTGGGACAAAATTTGTGGAGAGAAGCGCTAAAAACGTACGGAAGAAGAAAAATAATAACTAGAAAACTGCATTTCCTGCGGAAAGTGCGGTGTGGGTGCCCTCTGCCGCCGGCCCGTCGGCCCCAGCAGCCCACCTGCTGCCCTTTCTGCACGTCTTTGCCCTGTCTCTCTCCTCTCTCTCCCACATTCCTGTCACTCTTCAGCTGTCTCTATATTATAAAGCTTCAAAGCGCATAAAAGATATATCTTAAAAATGTTGAAATAAGCTGAAAAGAGTAGAATAGTATGAAGTGGTACAATGCTGTGTAATACTGAAGAAATTTGTATGAAAAGGTAGAATTGTAGAAAATAGTTAGGTATATGTGTGTATGAGTAGAATAGTATGAAGTGGTACAATGTTGTGTAATACTGTAGAAATTTGTATTATATGTATGTTGTAGGTTTATAGAAGGTTAGTTTGTAGAAGGTTAGTGTAGTAGTAATGTCCTAAATTAGCTGAATGTAGTGATATAATTTTTATTTCTGTAGTACAAAATTTGGGGAAGCAGTTGAGAGCTGTTAAGAAAAGTTTTACAAAGTCTTTTATTTTGAAGGGACTCTTATTTTGAAAGCCATCTGTCTGTCTGTCTGTCTGTCTGTCTGTCTGTCTGTCTGTCAATCCCTGCTCTGTTTCAGTGCTGTTCACCTTAATGTGACCTCATACCTTCACTGTTTTAATGTGTAGTAGGTTAGTAGTTAGTTAGCAGCAGTAGGTTAAAATGTAGAAGGTTTGTAGAAAGATGTGAAGGTTGTACAATGTATTGAAATGGGAAAAATGTGTAGAAAAAGTTGAATAATTTGTAAAATATTAATAGTAGAAAATAGTAAAATAATAGTAGTAATGTCCTAAATGAGTTGAATCTAAAAAAAAGTTGAATACAAGATTAATAGTACAAGATCTTGGTGAAATGTGTAGTTTGAATGAAGTCTGTAGTAGAAGGAGAAGTAGTTTAAAGTGTAGAAGGTTTGTAGAAGGTTAGTTTGTAGAAGGTTAGTGTAGTAGTAAAATGAGCTGAATCTAGAGATCTAATTTTTATTTCTGTAGTACAAAATTTGTGGAAGTAGTTGAGAGCTGTTAGAGAGAGTCTTATAAAGTCTTTTATTTTGAAGGGACTCTTATTTTGAAAGTCGTCTCTGTCTGTCTGTCTGTCTGTGTGTGTGTCTGTCTGTCTGTCTGGCTGTGTGTGTGTGTGTGTGCATGCTTGTGTCTGTATAGGAGAGTTTTACAAAGTCTTTTATTTTGAAGGACTCTTATTTTGAAAGCCTTTGTCTTGTCTGTCTGGCTGTCTGGCTCTGTGTGTGTGTGTGTGCATGCTTGTGTATGTATAGGGGAGAGTTAAATACAAGTTTCATAGTTTAAGATCTTGTGTACAATTTGTAGTTTGAATGAAGTCTGTAGTAGTAGAAGTAGTTTAAATTGTAGAAGGTTTGTGGAAGGTTTGTAGAAAGATTTGAAGTTTGTACAATGTATTTTAAATGGTAAAATATTTGTAGAAAAGTTGAATCATTTGTAGAATATTAATTGTAGAAAATAGTAAAATAATAGTAGTAATGTCCTAAATGAGTTGAATCTAAAAAAAAAGTTGAATACAAGCTTAATAGTACAAGATCTTGGTGAAATGTGTAGTTTGAATGAAGTCTGTAGTAGAAGGAGAAGTAGTTTAAAGTGTAGAAGGTTTGTAGAAGGTTAGTTTGTAGAAGGTTAGTGTAGTAGTAAAATGAGCTGAATGTAGTGCTATAATTTTTATTTCTGTAGTACAAAATTTGTGGAAGTAGTTGAGAGCTGTTAAAGAGAGTGTTACAAAGTCTTATTTTGAAGGGACTCTTATTTTGAAAGCCACCTGTCTTATCTGTGTGTGTATCTGTGTCTGTGTCTGTCTGCCTCTGAGTATGTGTGTGTGTCTGAGTAATTAGTCACAGGTGTGCGCATGCTCACTCCCTCTCCCTCTGACCACTGAGACACACAGAAAAGCTTCAAATGAAGCCCCTCGAAGAGGTGGCCAACAATGGCATAAGGTGTCCGCAAACCAAAATCGAAATGACCGGAGAATCCTCGTCTCGTGGACCATATCCTTGCCGATTTTCAGGCGAAAATTGTATAAACTTTGGCCTCGGGAGTGAGAGAAAGCACAGGTGCTCCCTGCTCCTTCTGGAAATTTCTCTTCTCAAATTAACATGGCAGTCTATGAGGCTGTGGATGGGTGTTGTTGGCGAATCTTTGTGTTTAGGGCCAAAACTATAAATGTGACAGCTTCAACAGTG
This sequence comes from Miichthys miiuy, assembly GCA_036365135.1. Taxonomy (NCBI): domain Eukaryota; kingdom Metazoa; phylum Chordata; class Actinopteri; family Sciaenidae; genus Miichthys; species Miichthys miiuy. The sequence continues at coordinate 25,594,861 of CM071613.1, forward strand.
TTATCACTGCGACCGCCTCGAATTTTCCTACGTTTTTGAGGTGTAATCATGTCTGTAGTGTGACATTTGAGGCCACGGTAGTCGAAAACGTTTTATTTTTCACTGATCGTTTTCTCTGCTCCTCACTCTAGCGATGATGTCATCCACTCTAGCTGACGCAATACACACGCATTATAAACACAGAATTTGAGTAAAACCTGCTCAACTTTGAGCCTTGATAGTTTAAAACGGTAAAGATTTTGAAAAAGTTAAATACGAGTTTAATAGTTGAAGATTTTGTGTATAATTTGAAATTTGAATGAAGTCTGTAGGAGTAGTAGAAGTAGTTTAAATTGTGGAATGTTTGTAGAAGGTTTGTAGAAAGATTTGAAGTTTGTACAATGTATTTCAAATGGGAAAATATTTTTAGAAAAAGTTGAATAATTTGTAGAATATTAATAGTAGAATTTAGTAAAATAATAGCAGGAATGGCATAAATGAGCTGAATCTAGTGATATAATTTTTATTTTTGTAGGACAAAATTTGTAGGAGTAGTTAGGTGCCGAAAAACGTACGGAAGAAGAAAAATAATAAAGATTTGAATAACAATAGTGTGGGAGCCCTTTGGGCACCCACACCAATAATAACTAGAAAACTGCATTTCCTGCGGAAAGTGCGGTGTGGGTGCCCTCTGCCGCCCGCCCACCTGCTGCCCTTTTCTGCAAGTCTTTGCCCTGTCTCTCTCACTCTCTCTCCCCACATTCCTGTCACTCTTCAGCTGTCTCTATATTATAAAGCTTCAAAAGCGCATAAAAGATATATCTTAAAAATGTTGAAATAAGCTGAAAAGAGTAGAATAGTATGAAGTGGTACAATGCTGTGTAATACTGAAGAAATTTGTATGAAAAGGTAGAATTGTAGAAAATAGTTAGGTATATGTGTGTATGAGTAGAATAGTATGAAGTGGTACAATGTTGTGTAATACTGAAGAAATTTGTATGAAAAGGTAGAATTGGAGAAAATAGTTAGGTATATGTGTGTATGAGTAAATAGTATGAAGTGGTACAATGTCGTATAATACTGTAGAAATTTGTATTATATGTATGTTGTAGGTTTGTAGAAGGTTTGTTTGTAGAAGGTTAGTGTACTAGTAATGTCCTAAATGAGCTGAATGTAGTGATATAATTTTTATTTCTGTAGTACAAAATGTGTGGAAGCAGTTGAGAGCTGTTAAGAAGAGTTTTACAAAGTCTTTTATTTTGAAGGGACTCTTATTTTGAAAGCCGTCTGTCTGTCTGTCTGTCTGTCTGTCTGTCTGTCAATCCCTGCTCTGTTTCAGTGCTGTTCACCCTAATGTGACCTCATACCTTCACTGTTTTAATGTGTAGTAGGTTAGTAGTTAGTTAGCAGCAGTAGGTTAAAATTTAGAAGGTTTGTAGAAAGATTTGAAGTTTGTACAATGTATTTTAAATGGTAAAATATTTGTAGAAACAGTTGAATCATTTGTAGAATATTAATAGTAGAAAATAGTAAAATAATAGTAGTAATGTCTAAATGAGTTGAATCTAAAAAAAAGTTGAATACAAGCTTAATAGTACAAGATCTTGGTGAAATGTGTAGTTTGAATGAAGTCTGTAGTAGAAGGAGAAGTAGTTTAAAGTGTAGAAGGTTTGTAGAAGGTTAGTTTGTAGAAGGTTAGTGTAGTAGTAAAATGAGCTGAATCTAGTGATCTAATTTTTATTTCTGTAGTACAAAATTTGTGGAAGTAGTTGAGAGCTGTTAGAGAGTCTCATAAAGTCTTTTATTTTGAAGGGACTCTTATTTTGAAAGTCGTCTGTCTGTCTGTCTGTCTGTCTGTCTGGCTGTGTGTGTGTGTGCATGCTTGTGTCTGTATAGGAGAGTTTTACAAAGTCTTTTATTTTGAAGGGACTCTTATTTTGAAAGCCTTTTGTCTTGTCTGTGTGTCTGTCTGGCTGTGTGTGTGTGTGTGTGTGTGTGTGCATGCTTGTGTATGTATAGGGGAGAGTTAAATACAAGTTTAATAGTTTAAGATCTTGTGTACAATTTGAAATTTGAATGAAGTCTGTAGTAGTAGTAGTAGAAGTAGATTAAATTGTAGAAAGTTTGTGGAAGGTTTGTAGAAAGATTTGAAGTTTGTACAATGTATTTTAAATGGTAAAATATTTGTAGAAAAAGTTGAATCATTTGTAGAATATTAATAGTAGAAAATAGTAAAATAATAGTAGTAATGTCCTAAATGAGTTGAATCTAAAAAAAAAGTTGAATACAAGCTTAATAGTACAAGATCTTGGTGAAATGTGTAGTTTGAATGAAGTCTGTAGTAGAAGGAGAAGTAGTTTAAAGTGTAGAAGGTTTGTAGAAGGTTAGTTTGTAGAAGGTTAGTGTAGTAGTAAAATGAGCTGAATGTAGTGCTATAATTTTTATTTCTGTAGTACAAAATTTGTGGAAGTAGTTGAGAGCTGTTAAAGAGAGTGTTACAAAGTCTTATTTTGAAGGGACTCTTATTTTGAAAGCCACCTGTCTTATCTGTGTGTGTATCTGTGTCTGTGTCTGTCTGCCTCTGAGTATGTGTGTGTGTCTGAGTAATTAGTCACAGGTGCGCGCATGCTCACTCCTCTCCTCTGACCACTGAGACACACAGAAAAGCTTCAAATGAAGCCCCTCGAAGAGGTGGCCAACAATGGCATAAGGTGTCCGCAAACCAAAATCCGAAATGACCGTGAGAATCCTCGTCGTGGACCATATCCTTGCCGATTTTCAGGCGAAAATTGTATAAACTTTGGCCTCGGGAGTGAGAGAAAGCACAGGTGCTCCCTGCTCCTTCTGGAAATTTCTCTTCTCAAATTAACATGGCAGTCTATGAGGCTGTGGATGGGTGTTGTTGGCGAATCTTTGTGTTTAGGGCCAAAACTATAAATGTGACAGCTTCAACAGTGTTATCACTGCGACCGCCTCGAATTTTCCTACGTTTTTGAGGTGTAATCATGTCTGTAGTGTGACATTTGAGGCCACGGTAGTCAAAACGTTTTATTTTTTCACTGATCGTTTTCTCTGCTCCTCACTCTAGCGATGATGTCATCCACTCTAGCTGACGCAATACACATCCATTATAAACACAGAATTTGAGTAAAAACCTGCTCAACTTTGAGCCTTGATAGTTTAAAAACGGTAAAAGATTTTGAAAAAGTTAAATACGAGTTTAATAGTTGAAGATTTTGTGTACAATTTGGAATTTGAATGAAGTCTGTAGGAGTAGTAGAAGTAGTTTAAATTGTAGAATGTTTGTAGAAGGTTTGTAGAAAGATTTGAAGTTTGTACAATGTATTTCAAATGGGAAAATATTTGTAGAAATAGTTGAATAATTTGTAGAATATTAATAGTAGAATTTAGTAAAATCGTAGCTGGAATGGCATGAATGAGCTGAATCTAGTGATATAATTTTTATTTTGTGGGACAAAATTTGTGGGAGTAGAAAGCGGCGCGTCTGGAAGAAGAAAAAATAATAATAATAAAGATTTGGATAACAATAGTGTGAGCCCTTTGGGCACCCACACCAATAATAAAGATTTGAATAACAATAGTGTGGGAGCCCTTTGGGCACCCACACCAATAATAACTAGAAAACTGCATTTCCTGCGGAAAGTGCGGTGTGGGTGCCCTCTGCCGCCGGCCCACGTACGAAGCCCCAGCGGCCCACCTGCTGCCCTTTTCTGCAAGTCTTTGCCCTGTCTCTCTCACTCTCTCTCCCCACATTCCTGTCACTCTTCAGATGTCTCTATGTTATAAAGCTTCAAAAGCGCATAAAAGATATATCTTAAAAATGTTGAAATAAGCTGAAAAGAGTAGAATAGTATGAAGCGGTACAATGTTGTGGAATACTGAAGAAATTTGTATGAAAAGGTAGAATTGTAGAAAATAGTTAGGTATATGTGTGTATGAGTAGAATAGTATGAAGTGGTACAATGTTGTGTAATACTGTAGAAATCTGTATGAAAAGGTAGAATTGTAGAAAATAGTTAGGTATATGTGTGTATGAGTAGAATAGTATGAAGTGGTACAATGTTGTGTAATACTGAAGAAATTTGTATGAAAAGGTAGAATTGGAGAAAATAGTTAGGTATATGTGTATGAGTAAAATAGTATGAAGTGGTACAATGTCGTGTAATACTGTAGAAATTTGTATTATATGTATGTTGTAGGTTTGTAGAAGGTTTGTTTGTAGAAGGTTAGTGTAGTAGTAATGTCCTAAATGAGCTGAATGTAGTGATATAATTTTTATTTCTGTAGTACAAAATGTGTGGAAGCAGTTGAGAGCTGTTAAGAAGAGTTTTACAAAGTCTTTTATTTTGAAGGGACTCTTATTTTGAAAGCCACCTGTCTGTCTGTCTGTCTGTCTGTCTGTCTGTCTGTCTGTCTGTCTGTCTGTCTGTCTGTCTGTCAATCCCTGCTCTGTTTCAGTGCTGTTCACCTTAATGTGACCTCATACCTTCACTGTTTTAATGTGTAGTAGGTTAGTAGTTAGTTAGCAGCAGTAGGTTAAAATGTAGAAGGTTTGTAGAAAGATGTGAAGGTTGTACAATGTATTGAAATGGGAAAAATGTGTGGAAAAAGTTGAATAATTTGTAAAATATTAATAGTAGAAAATAGTAAAATAATAGTAGTAATGTCCTAAATGAGTTGAATCTAAAAAAAAAGTTGAATACAAGATTAATAGTACAAGATCTTGGTGAAATGTGTAGTTTGAATGAAGTCTGTAGTAGAAGGAGAAGTAGTTTAAAGTGTAGAAGGTTTGTAGAAGGTTAGTTTGTAGAAGGTTAGTGTAGTAGTAAAATGAGCTGAATCTAGTGATCTAATTTTTATTTCTGTAGTACAAAATTTGTGGAAGTAGTTGAGAGCTGTTAGAGAGAGTCTTATAAAGTCTTTTATTTTGAAGGGACTCTTATTTTGAAAGTCGTCTGTCTGTCTGTCTGTCTGTCTGTGTGTCTGTCTGTCTGTCTGTCTGGCTGTGTGTGTGTGCATGCTTGTGTCTGTATAGGAGAGTTTTACAAAGTCTTTTATTTCGAAGGGACTCTTATTTTGAAAGCCTTTTGTCTTGTCTGTGTGTCTGTCTGGCTGTGTGTGTGTGTGTGCATGCTTGTGTATGTATAGGGGAGAGTTAAATACAAGTTTAATAGTTTAAGATCTTGTGTACAATTTGAAATTTGAATGAAGTCTGTAGTAGTAGTAGAAGTAGTTTAAAGTGTAGAAGGTTTGTAGAAGGTTAGTTTGTAGAAGGTTAGTGTAGTAGTAAAATGAGCTGAATGTAGTGCTATAATTTTTATTTCTGTAGTACAAAATTTGTGGAAGTAGTTGAGAGCTGTTAAAGAGAGTGTTACAAAGTCTTATTTTGAAGGGACTCTTATTTTGAAAGCCACCTGTCTTATCTGTGTGTGTATCTGTGTCTGTGTCTGTCTGCCTCTGAGTATGTGTGTGTCTGAGTAATTAGTCACAGGTGCGCGCTTGCATGCTCACTCCCTCTCCCTCTGACCACTGAGACACACAGAAAAGCTTCAAATGAAGCCCCTCAAGTGGCCAACAATGGCATAAGGTGTCCATAAACCAAAATCCGAAATGACCGTGAGAATCCTCGTCTCGTGGACCATATCCTTGCCGATTTTCAGGCGAAAATTGTATAAACTTTGGCCTCGGGAGTGAGAGAAAGCACAGGTGCTCCCTGCTCCTTCTGGAAATTTCTCTTCTCAAATTAACATGGCAGTCTATGAGGCTGTGGATGGGTGTTGTTGGCGAATCTTTGTGTTTAGGGCCAAAACTATAAATGTGACAGCTTCAACAGTGTTATCACTGCGACCGCCTCGAATTTTCCTACGTTTTTGAGGTGTAATCATGTCTGTAGTGTGACATTTGAGGCCACGGTAGTCGAAAACGTTTTATTTTTTCACTGATCGTTTTCTCTGCTCCTCACTCTAGCGATGATGTCATCCACTCTAGCTGACGCAATACACGCATTATAAACACAGAATTTGAGTAAAACCTGCTCAACTTTGAGCCTTGATAGTTTAAAAACGGTAAAGATTTTGAAAAAGTTAAATACGAGTTTAATAGTTGAAGATTTTGTGTACAATTTGGAATTTGAATGAAGTCTGTAGGAGTAGTAGAAGTAGTTTAAATTGTGGAATGTTTGTAGAAGGTTTGTAGAAAGATTTGAAGTTTGTACAATGTATTTCAAATGGGAAAATATTTGTAGAAATAGTTGAATAATTTGTAGAAAATTAATAGTAGAATTTAGTAAAATCGTAGCTGGAATGGCATGAATGAGCTGAATCTAGTGATATAATTTTTATTTTGTGGACAAAATTTGTGGGAGTAGAAGCGCGAAAAAGTCACGGAAGAAGAAAAATAATAATAAAGATTTGAATAACAATAGTGTAGAGCCCTTTGGGCACCACACAATAACTAGAAAACTGCATTTCCTGCGGAAAGAAGTGCGGTGTGGAAGCCCTCTGCCGCCGATGTACGTCTGGCCCAGCGGCCCACCTGCTGCCCTTTTCTGCACGTCTTTGCCCTGTCTCTCTCCTCTCTCCCCACATTCCTGTCACTCTTCAGCTGTCTCTATATTATAAAGCTTCAAAAGCGCATAAAAGATATATCTTAAAAATGTTGAAATAAGCTGAAAAGAGTAGAATAGTATGAAGTGGTACAATGCTGTGTAATACTGAAGAAATTTGTATGAAAAGGTAGAATTGTAGAAAATAGTTAGGTATATGTGTGTATGAGTAGAATAGTATGAAGTGGTACAATGTTGTGTAATACTGTAGAAATTGTATGAAAAGGTAGAATTGTAGAAAATAGTTAGGTATATGTGTGTATGAGTAGAATAGTAAGAAGTGGTACAATGTTGTGTAATACTGTAGAAATTTGGATGGAAAAGTAGAATTGTAGAACATAGTTAGGTATATGTGTGTATGAGTAAAATAGTATTAAGTGGTAGAATGTTGTGTAATACTGTAGAAAAATGGAATTGTATGTATGTTGTAGGTTTATAGAAGGTTTGTTTGTAGCAGGTTAGTGTAGTAGTAATGTCCTAAATGAGCTGAATGTAGTGATATAATTTTATTTCTGTAGTACAAAATGTGTGGAAGCAGTTGAGAGCTAAGAAAAGAGAGAGTTTTACAAAGTCTTTTTATTTTGAAGGGACTCTTATTTTGAAAGCCACCTGTCTGTCTGTCTGTCTGTCTGTCTGTCTGTCTGTCTGTCTGTCTGTCTGTCTGTCTGTCAATCCCTGCTCTGTTTCAGTGCTGTTCACCTTAATGTGACCTCATACCTTCACTGTTTTAATGTGTAGTAGGTTAGTAGTTAGTTAGCAGCAGTAGGTTAAAGTGTAGAAGGTTTGTAGAAAGATGTGAAGGTTGTACAATGTATTGAAATGGGAAAAATGTGTGCAAAAAGTTGAATCATTTGTAAAATATTAATAGTAGAAAATAGTAAAATAATAGTAGTAATGTCCTAAATGAGTTGAATCTAAAAAAAAAGTTGAATACAAGATTAATAGTACAAGATCTTGGTGAAATGTGTAGTTTGAATGAAGTCTGTAGTAGAAGGAGAAGTAGTTTAAAGTGTAGAAGGTTTGTAGAAGGTTAGTTTGTACAAGGTTAGTGTAGTAGTAAAATGAGCTGAATCTAGTGATCTAATTTTTATTTCTGTAGTACAAAATTTGTGGAAGTAGTTGAGAGCTGTTAAAGAGAGTGTTACAAAGTCTTATTTTGAAGGGACTCTTATTTTGAAAGCCACCTGTCTTATCTGTGTGTGTATCTGTGTCTGTGTCTGTCTGCCTCTGAGTATGTGTGTGTGTCTGAGTAATTAGTCACAGGTGCGCGCGCACGCATGCTCACTCCCTCTCCCTCTGACCACTGAGACACACAGAAAAGCTTCAAATGAAGCCCCTCGAAGAGGTGGCCAACAATGGCATAAGGTGTCCGCAAACCAAAATCCGAAATGACCGTGAGAATCTCGTCGTGGACCATATCCTTGCCGATTTTCAGCGAAAATTGTATAAACTTTGGCCTCGGGGTGAGAAAACACAGGTGCTCCTGCTCCTTCTGGAAATTTCTCTTCTCAAATTAACATGGCAGTCTATGAGGCTGTGGATGGGTGTTGTTGGCGAATCTTTGTGTTTAGGGCCAAAACTATAAATGTGACGGCTTCAACAGTGTTATCACTGCGACCGCCTCGAATTTTCCTACGTTTTGAGGTGTAATCATGTCTGTAGTGTGACATTTGAGGCCACGGTAGTCAGCGTTTTATTTTTCACTGATCGTTTCTCTGCTCCTCACTCTAGCGATGATGTCATCCTCTAGCTGACGCAATACACACGCATTATAAACACAGAATTTGAGTAAAAACCTGCTCAACTTTGAGCCTTGATAGTTTAAAAACGGTAAAAGATTTTGAAAAAAGTTAAATACGAGTTTAATAGTTGAAGATTTTGTGTACAATTTGGAATTTGAATGAAGTCTGTAGGAGTAGTAGAAGTAGTTTAAATTGTAGAATGTTTGTAGAAGGTTTGTAGAAAGATTTGAAGTTTGTACAATGTATTTCAAATGGGAAAATATTTGTAGAAATAGTTGAATAATTTGTAGAATATTAATAGTAGAATTTAGTAAAATCGTAGCTGGAATGGCATGAATGAGCTGAATCTAGTGATATAATTTTTATTTTGTAGGACAAAATTTGTGAAGAGAGTTAGGGCCAAAAAGCGTGCGGAAGAAGAAAAAAATAATAACTAGAAAACTGCATTTCCTGCGGAAGTGCGATGTGGCGCCCTCTGCGCCGGCCCACGTACAGCCCAGCGGCCCACCTGCTGCCCTTTCTGCACGTCTTTGCCCTGTCTCTCCTCTCTCTCCCCACATTCCTGTCACTCTTCAGCTGTCTCTATATTATAAAGCTTCAAAAGCGCATAAAAGATATATCTTAAAAATGTTGAAATAAGCTGAAAAGAGTAGAATAGTATGAAGTGGTACAATGCTGTGTAATACTGAAGAAATTTGTATGAAAAGGTAGAATTGTAGAAAATAGTTAGGTATATGTGTGTATGAGTAGAATAGTATGAAGTGGTACAATGTTGTGTAATACTGTAGAAATTTGTATTGTATGTATGTTGTAGGTTTATAGAAGGTTAGTTTGTAGAAGGTTAGTTTAGTAGTAATGTCCTAAATGAGCTGAATGTAGTGATATAATTTTTATTTCTGTAGTACAAAATGTGTGGAGGAAGCAGTTGAAGGTGTTAAGAAGAGTTTTACAAAGTCTTTTATTTTGAAGGACTCTTATTTTGAAAGCCACCTGTCTGTCTGTCTGTCTTGTCTGTCTGTCTGTCAATCCTGCTCTGTTTCAGTGCTGTTCACCTTAATGTGACCTCATACCTTCACTGTTTTAATGTGTAGTAGGTTAGTAGTTAGTTAGCAGCAGAGTTAAAGTGTAGAAGGTTTGTAGAAAGATGTGAAGGTTGTACAATGTATTGAAATGGGAAAAATGTGTGCAAAAGTTGAATAATTTGTAAAATATTAATAGTAGAAAATAGTAAAATAATAGTAGTAATGTCCTAAATGAGTTGAATCTAAAAAAAGTTGAATAAGATTAATAGTACAAGATCTTGGTGAAATGTGTAGTTTAAATGAAGTCTGTAGTAGGGAGAAGTAGTTTAAAGTGTAGAAAGGTTTGTAGAAGGTTAGTTTGTACAAGGTTAGTGTAGTAGTAAAATGAGCTGAATCTAGAGATCCAATTTTTATTTCTGTAGTACAAAATTTGTGGAAGTAGTTGAGAGCTGTTAGAGAGCCTTATAAAGTCTTTTATTTTGAAGGGACTCTTATTTTTAAAGTCGTCTGTGTGTCTGTCTGTCTGGCTGTGTGTGTGTGCATGCTTGTGTCTGTATAGGAGAGTTTACAAAGTCTTTTAT